>SKCR01028740.1:0-181414 GCA_019454045.1 Zanthoxylum bungeanum | reverse complement strand
ATACAAAGAGTCAAGAGGTAAAGGCTAGACACGCAGGTCCAATTTAATAAATTCTAAATTTATAACAACAATTTCCAAAATTGCCCTCACCCATCTAATATCCATCTGATAGACATTATTCATGCATCACATCCATGTATTCACACAAAGCATGTTATCAATCAATCTAATCCAATTAATTAATCTTTGATTAATGACCATCCAATGTTCAAACAACGATTTGATTTGCGCGAGTCCAACTCGTTTAAGAATAAGTACTCAAAGTACGAATTCTTGAATTATATCGAACTACAATCTTAAATCCAATTTAATTTGTATTCAATACTAATTATATATTTAATTCTGAATTAAATAATTACACTTTTAATGTGCCTTTGCGATTTAGATTCCAAATCTAATCTTAATGGGTCTCAAAGCCCAATTAACATCCAATGTCAATTTAATTAAAGTCCAATGGGCTTTTCATTAATTCATAAGGCATGGACTTTGGCAACCAAATCCCAATAAGGAATCACCCTTTGCCACAAAATTAATTTTGGCCCATTAGGCCCAATTAAATTTTAAAGGCCCAATTATCATATTTGGACTTTATGGAAATGATTTTAGGCCCAATTGGATCCAACCAATTATCCTAAACCAAACTTGGCCCAACCAAGCCCATTAAGCTCAAATACAATATTTTAGCCCAATTCCAAATTAAGCCCAATTAATTAAATTCTAAAATTCCAAATTTCACAATTTAATTAATTAAAGTGTATTGCACTAATTAATCATCTAAATTAACATTTCCAAAATATCAATTTAATTAATTAATCATGCATTATTATTAAAAATTCATGTCCAACATAATTGAAGCAAAATCAATCCAACATGCTCTCCAATAGTTCACGGCAATTCAAGGGTTTTTATATTCGATTTTGATTTCAATCCATTTAAATCACAAATCAATATAACCAAACATTTTAAACACATCCAATGGCTTAAAATCAAAAATTACCAAGAGCTTAGGGTTCTTATTGCATTCGGCCAAGCATCATGAATTGGGGAAAATTAATCCAATTAATTTTTTCACAATTCCAACAATGTACAAATCCAATTTAACATCATCCAACCTCAACCAAATCATCAATTTGAAGAAATCATGCTCAAATCACAAAATCCCAAATTAAAGTTTACAAACCCTAAATTCAATTACATGCTCAATTATGGCTCTGATATCATTGTTGGGTTTTCTAGGTCAAACCAATATCAATTAAGCAAGAAATCATGTGAATACATCAAAGTAAGATAGCGAAAAGTACTCACTTTGATCGGCTAAGGATGTGTAGACAACAAAAATTTTGCCTCCATAGAAGTTGCTCCAAGCTTCTCCTTTGATGTATGTTGAGCTTCCAAGCTTGTTCTTGAATTCCAAACTCATAGGAGTAGTTTCCCTATCACCTTTGTATGATCTTTGTGTGCTAGCACTTGTGATTTTTTGAAGCAAAATCAAGAAGAAGTGAAGCCTAGCTTCACGCCATTTGAGAGGAAAAAGAAGGCCAAGTTTCGGCCAAGGAGAGAAGAAATGTGTGAGATGTGTTTTTGATTTTTCAAAATCAATAATATCAATTACCAAACTTAAAAAATTGATATATGTCACTTTCACATCAAATTTAATAATGCTTGTGTAAGAAACAAGCAACCATCAAAATCCCATCAACTTCTATCAACAAAAAGTTGATAAAGTTAACTAGGTGATGTGACAAGTGTGGGCCCCACTTTAATTCAAAATCCGAGTGGGCCCGCAAACACATCCCGGGCTCGGGTTCCTTAATTCCGAATTAATGAAATTTCTGTTGCGACGTAATTAAATCAAATATAATTAAATAATTATGCCTAGCAAAATTACTATTAAAGTCGCTCGCGAATTAATTCTAAATTAATTCGTTCGCCCGAATTAAAATCCAATTTTAATTCCGTTATGAAATCTAATTTCATTTAATATATCGAATATATTATTTTATCGATTAATTCCAAATTAATCGTTCTCTCTCTATTAATTGAATTTTATCCCAAATAAAATTCTCCGTAATTAATCCTAGATTAATTTTCTCTCTGATCTATTTAATCCCAGATTAATTATGTTCGAGTCATACATCATCGGTGAATCTTCGGGAAGCGACCCATGAGATCCCTGGATATGTTGGCAGTCCGGTCATCAGAGTATATGAATACGTGCGTACCTAGTACCACGTTCTTACCGATTTACAAGACATGGTTGGCTTCTAGCAAAGCATCGTGCCTACCCAATTCTCCAGAAATATTCTTTTAAGGAATATGTAATATGTGTCAGGCGTAGTATACGTAGTATTGTGTATTATGATCCAGTATCGGATGTCACATGCTAGGCCTGGGACTGGAATTGTGTCTGCCCCGTACGAAGCACATATCGGATCTCTGGTAACTAGTCTCTATAATCGGATAATCATGACCTAGTCATATTATCCCGATGACTGCAGTACTTAAAAGTACTAGTTCCGTACCATTGGTAAACACAACCTCCTATTACACTTGCATGAGTATCCAATACCCAAATATATGAGAACTATGCCGTTACGCTTCCATAACACGCACAAGTGTAATACTAGTCTATTCCGCATTATCGATGTCCAGTCTCGATAATACTACGACTAGGGATATTTAATGATTAAAACTTAGTGGATTAATATTGTCTCATATCTTATTAATCTGGTACTAATCATACAGACTTTTATCATTTATATATCCCGATAATCTAATTACAAATGATAAAAGAGCAATTTCCTTTGTCACATAGTTAATTTATACAACAACATAATCTTCTGTACAAATAGTGATGTTATGGGTCATAATTGTCCAACAGATTGCTAATAGATTAGTCGACTAGACAATCCCTATAGAGATTTGACGTTTATATCTATATCTCTGGGATTTATCCGGATACCTGTGACGGAGGAATTATACATTTGCCATGACCTCGACCTGTATGATTCAGCGAGTTTATCCGTGGTCGTCATAATTTACGGGTGGATAAATTATGGACACGAAATTGGATTTCGTGACGGATATGCCTGAATCTAGAGAGTCTCACTAATGAAACATACTCGTAGAGCACTAGGGCAATATTTATAAATAATACTGATTATTTATTAAGTCGTTTAAAGGTTAAACGCAAAATACATGTGTAGGGACCCGATAGTCATTTCCTTAATTTTTGTGTATTTGCATTTAATGCTTGATTAATTCAAATACACATTAATTAATTTTCAAATTGAGATATTTGACTAATATCATAAATATATATATATATATATATATATATATATATATATATATGTATTTGATATTTAATGTAAATATAATACATATATTTAATATATTTGTATTTAATTAATTAATTAATTATTTAATTGTTAAATGATTAAATTAATTAAAGTATAAATATTTTAAGCTTATGATATTTTATTTAATGACTTAGTTGCAATTGTTGACTTGGTTGAAAAAGTCATTAAAGTGTAATGATCATTTAAACAAGTTGGCAACTTGAAATTTAATTGAAATGAAAACAAAATATATAGATATTGTATACACCAATATTCGGCCAAGGCCTAATGGGAGGGGTATAAATTGTTTTGTTTTCATTTTAGGGTTTCATAACTTGAAAAACACTAACCAAAACTCCATTAAAAGAAAGACAGAAGCTTGAGACAAGGAAGAGAAAAACAAAGGAAAAGCTGGGATTTAAGTGAGTATTTCCAACTTACCATTAGAGAGAAAATTGTTCCTCTTGTTGTGGGCTTCATGCTATGATGTTCTCATGTTTTTCTACTCTTTATTCTTTGTTTTTTTTTTTTTTTGATGGAAGTTTGTGGATAGAGTTAAAGCATGTATAAGTTCATAGAATGCTTATAAAGTGTTTACTAACACTCTTTTGTAAGTTTGAGAAACTTGTTGCTAATCTAGAGTTGTTGACCAACTCTTAAATGACCTAGATTTGTTCTATAGTTGTTTCATTGTGGTAAGGCTTGATTGTAATGGAAGAAACATGATTGAAGTATTGGATTTTGTTAATTTGGTCTAATTTGTCCAATTTGGAGAAATTGAAAATTTAGGGTTTAAGACCACTTCCAAATTTGGGGCTTTTCATTTATGTTGTGTATTTGGATGTGTATATGATACATATTAAATCTTATGTTGATTGGATTTCATTTGCATGTGTTTTGAACAATGGAAGTACAAAATGCACAATTCCCCTCTTTGGATGCTCTCGGCCTTATGGGTTAATTTTGGGATTTTTGTTGCAAATTGTATTTTGACATTTGGGATATGTTAAATTCATATTATTAATGATTTAGAATCGTTCAAAATTGTTTTGAACAATTTCAGACTAAAATGAACAAAATGCAAAGTATATGGGTAATTCGGTAATTACACAAAAATTTGATTTATTGTGTAATATTTCATAATTTGATAATTGGAAAATTAAATAAATAAGTTTATTTAATTGATCCGATAAAAATTTTTGAAATCGGAAAATTTTGATTTTCCACTATTCCGCTGCGTTACCGGATTTTCGCCCTAAACCCCTTCAATTGCTGCTTTTGTTTTCCTTTATTCTATATTGTTAATAGAGTTATACTTCTAATCCACTGCATGCATATTACTTGAATATGTTTTCTGACTTTACTTTTGATGCGTATTTTTAAAATAGGTTCTAGAATGTAAGTAGACTTGGATATTGTTAGATTAGTCAAAACCATCGGGAACTATTTTTCCGATTTTGTTAAAAATCAATATGGTTAATGACTTAGTTACTAAGGCACGATAAGTAATCTAAATATATATCTGTTTTATGATATAATTGTCTAGAATGAATAGTTTCTGGTGCAGTAAGAATTGACACGAATCAGTTTATGTCTCGAGATTCTTGACTAGCATTAAGAAAATCTCATTAGGAATTTGTTTATCTTGTAATGACATTTTTTGGCTTTAGTGACTTTTAGAAGTCACGTGTTTGACACAGTTTGCTAATCAATTATTTGCAATTGTTGTGAATAATTGAAGGAAATTTATAAAGCTAAAGAAAGAAATTGTGTATAGTTGTGTGTAGAGAATATCGATTCTTATAATACGACAACTGTATGTATTGGATACCAGATCTCCCATCTAATTATTTAAAATAATGTTTATTGATTGTTTTTTATATTTGATATGAGAATTTGTGACTACCGACGCACCACCTTGTTTGATTGTTCGAACTGAAAAAATTAGAAGCGCAAGTTACAGGCGATCCGATCAATGATAAGATTAAACTATCAGAACTGAAACTATTGTGTCCTTCTGGGTTTGTCAAAGATTACACTTATCTTATATAAACTTACTTTAATCACTCTATGGGCACTTGGAAAACCATTAAATGAAGCAAATCTACTTTGATTAAAGCTCAATTTTTACAAACCCTAATTCATAAAAATTATAAAAACCCACCAACATAAAAACACAACAATGCAGCATAGAAAGATCAAAGACACAGCAGTGCAGTAATAGAACAATTTAGGCGCAAAAGCTCTTAAAGTCTAGGCGCGCGTTTCAAGGCATAAGGCGCTCGCCTGATGAATGTTAAGCGCATATTTATAAATATAATTTTTCAACAAAAAAAAAAAAAGGAAAAACGTATATTTTCTGATCATTTTATTTTGAGAATTTTTTAATATTTTTGATCAAATTATGACAAAAAATTTATAAATTGTTGCACTGAATTAAATTTATGATAACTAAGATATTAATATTTACTTGTTATCTTATGTGTAATTTTATTATTGACTAGTATAATATTTTAGTTAAAATTATGTCCCCAATAATTATAGATGTTTAATCTATTATTAATTATTATGACAAACATTTGTATTTCATAAAATATAACTTTTCTTATAATTTTTAACAATCCCAAGAAATAATCTAAGAGTCAAGCAAAAGTAAATAAATTAAATTAAATTATGAGATTTATTGTTAAGCCCATGAAAACAAACTCAACCTAAGGGTTAAAATGTCATCTCATTCTCCTCCTCCTCCTCCTCCTCCTCCTGCTTTAAGTGCTCATATCCTGCTGCTGCTTTTGCTTCTGCTGCTGCTTGCTTCTGTTTCTGCTTCTGCTGCTGCTGCTGCTTGCTTCTGTTTCTGCTTCTGCTTCTTCATCTCTTTCTCCTCTGCTTCTTCTCATTCTCCTTCTGCTTCTGCTTCTTCTGCTTCTCTTTCTCATTCTCCTTCTGCTTCTTCTGATTCTGCTTCTCATTCTCCTTTGCTTCTTCTGCTTCTTCTTCTTCTCATTCTCCCGCTTCTACTTATGTTGCTTCTGCTTCCTCTTCTTCAGAGGTTGGTTTTCAGAGTCTGATTTCAGAGGCTTATTGAGAGTCTGCCTTCAGAGTCTGAACTGATGCTGCATTCAAAGTCTGACCTGAAACAAAATTATACACCTCTATGAGTTTTAAGAATATGGCGTTAATTTTTAGTAATATGCTTTAACTGATCAAATATGATTCTAACATTCATGAAGCACATCAATCAACTAATTCAGGCAAGCTAAGAACCCTATCATGTATAGAAAAGTTAAATGTCATGAACTCCACAACATGTTTCAAACCATAGCATGCAACACCAACTCCAATCCCAGTAAAACAAGCCTGCAAAACGTGCAAGAAATAAATTACGACAGGCTGACAGCTATCACCAAGATTAGAAACAAGTAGATTTATTGGTAGATAAAGAATACAACCTTCTGCATACGAAATATATATACGTAGATATACACAGAGAGAAAGAGAGAGAATTAATAAAACAGTTCGACTAACTGTCAAAGACAACAAAAGAAAAATAAATTGATAACAAAGAATATACACAGAGAGAAGGGAACAACAAAGTAGTTGAAATAAAGTAAAAGCAATAACCTCAGTGATTGGGGGGTATCAATAAATAACGGCATTTTATTGTTGTCTTGAGGAGCATCACTAAGAACATAAGCTACATGTACCTAAAACATGAATAAAGTATTGGAAACCAACCATCCTTCCAATTAAATTCATGCAACAGAAGAATAAACCTAGAGAAACGATCCCTTACCCCATCCCCAAAAGAGAAGAAAAATAAGGCAAATTAAGTACAATAAATGATTTTACCTCCATCTCATGGGGTGTCATCAGGCCTGCAATTTAATCAGCAAAAGATATTAGTACAAACAACCCTGTCAAAACCTTAACTAGAAATATCAAAATGGAAGTTTTCTACAAAATGGAAAATTTTTTATGTTGACTCCTTCATTCACATTCTAAAGTACTATATTGTTGTCTTGAGGAGCATCACTAATGCCAGAAGGAGGATCTTGTTGTAACCTCTTAAAATCCCTCATCGATATCTTCCTTGCAGGAGTTGACATTCTCACCGCCTACATATACAGTAAAAGGCCAAACCAAAAAAAAAAAAAACACTTCTCAGTGTCGTCAATTGTTTCACAAACAATGAACAAGCAGCCACTTAAACAAATTGGAACCAACAAAAGTTCCTCAAGGGTAATCAACAGACAAGATGCACTACATTAAAGTTTGCAAAAAACAAGTTGAGATTCTTTGGTAGTGATAGTAATTATCACTACCGAGTTTAAATTGAGCTGAGATTCAAAAAAAGATCTTGATAACTTCCCTTATTCATTTCACGTGACATACGACACTAATACAATACCAATTGCGGATATAAGAAAGTCATAAATCCATGATAATAATATTCAGATTGCAAGCTTCCCATGCTTTGTCAAGCTGACCAGCATGAGTACCTACAGACAGGACAGCAACAAGAGATGCTGAATTTGGTTTACCTTCTCTTCCTGCATTAGGTCAAAAACTTCAACTGCTGACTCATATGCCCCATTCATTCTGTATCCAGACATCATCGCGCTCCAAAATGCAGGATCATCAGGTTTTATCTCAAATTGGTCAAAAATTCTCCGTGCCCAAGCATGCTTCCCACATTTCATATACATATAAATAAGAGTTGTAGCCATGAATTCATCCTTATTTAACTCAGTTCTAATAACATGTCCATGAGTCTCTTTTCCACACTTCAGAGCAGAATAGTCTGCACAGGCCGATAAAACACTTGTAATGCATTTTAAACATGGGACTGTGCCAGCTAGCTGCATTTTCTGAAAGTACTTAAAAGCTTCAAATACCATTCCTTGTTGAGAAAATCCACTGATCATTGAATTCCAAGTTGACAAATCAGGTTTAAATCCTTCATATGCTAACTGATCAAACAACTCCTTGGCTTTCGAGCTCTGTCCATTTAACATCATTCCATATATCATCGAATTCCATGTCAGAATATTTCTGCTCCCATTCAATTCCTGGAATACATTATGAGCCCAAGGCAAACAACCGCATTTTGAATACATGTCAACAAGTGCAGTACCAACCATAGTATCAGATTGCATATCAATTTTCTTTATAAGCCCATGAACCTGCCTACCAAACTGAAGATATAAAAGATTTGCACACGTAGAAATAACAGAAATAAATGTAACTGAATCGGGTGCTTCACTTAAACACTTCCTCATGTCCTTGAACATTTTTAACACCACTAGAGGAACCCCATTATTCAAAAGCCCGGTGAAAAGGGCACAATAGCTCACAACATCCTTCTCAGGCATCTCTCCAAACACTCTAGTAGCCAAAACTATTTCTTTCTTATTCGAATACATAGTCATTAATGAATTTGCCACACATACATCTATCTCAACGCCCAACTTTATCGTCAAACAATGCATTTGCAAGCCATGATCAAGACTCTCACAAGCAGACAACGCACTAGCAACAGTGACAGAATTAGGCGTAAAAGATCCAACCACCGCTTCTTTAAACACCCTCAAAGCTTGTTTAAAATACCCATTGTGGGCAAACCCAGAAATTACCGAGGTCAAAGACACCAAGTTCCGGTCAGGCATTTCATCGAACACTTTAAGAGCATCACTAAGCAGATTGAGTTTCATGTACATTCCAATCAGAGCATTGGCTGCATACACATCTGATGAAAACCGAGATTTGATGAGATGGGCATGGATGATCTGGCCTTGGGTGGGTGATTTCAGCTTGGCGCATGCTTTGAACAGAGGGGGGAAGGTGAATTTGTGGGGGAGCAAAGAAGTAGAGTGGTGCTGTGTGTATAAATTAAGTGCTTCTTTGTAGAAGCCATTTGTTACTAGTTTTGCTATTTGGTGTTTCATTTGATGAGTCACGAATTTGCGTTCTTGAGATGAAGAAGACGAGCAGAGCGGCTGGGATTTTAGGGTTTCGAGTTAAAAGAAAGCTTTTATATGTTGGTTTGCCGGCGAAAAAAATAAAGTTTCATGTAATATAATATTTTAAATTCACTTAAAAATCAATTAAAATATAAACCGTTAGATTTAAGCAAAATTGAATCCAATGGGTAGAATCCTATATGTATGCCGTACAGGCATGTAAAATATTCAATCAAGCTTTTATACTGAATATTTTATACTTAAATTTTATTTACACTTTGCTTATATTTTACATTATATTATGTGTTGATGGCTGTTTTTCGTTCCAGAAGTGATTTGGGAAAAATCATTTCTCGAACAAACCTCCCACAAACAGTGAATTTGTTTGGTTAGTTATGAACTAAATCAAACTTCGCAAGCAATCAGAAAACACGTAAAAGATAAAGGGTTTAATGTTGTTCGGCGAAATGGATCCAACCTACGTCCACTGATGCAAAGGAAATAAAATCTTTTATTAGGAGCTCGGGTCAGACCGACATGCTCTATCTCTCGCTTACACTAAGTTTTTGCTCTCTTTTATAAGTTATCAGAATGCGTGAGAAAAATTAACCAACCATTTACAATGGATTCTCAACCCCTTTATAAGAGCAAGCTGTTTTATTTACACTTTGCTTATATTTTACCTCTTTATATGTACAGACAAATTTGACATTTGAAATTGAAACCAATAACAATAGATTTGAAATAATGCATTTTAATGTGAAATATATTTTGTTAATATTTTATTATTTATTTAATATTTATTAATATTTTTTTTGTTAGTTTACTTTAGTAAATATAAACTTTAACCATTAAAATGAAATTTTGGTATTGAAGTTTTGGTTCATGTCTTTTAGTGCACATCCATGCATGGCTCTCTCTTATAATTTATATTCAAGGAAAAGCTTCCAATTTTTTGAAACTGATGACATATAAACAAATAAAATGGTGGTTAATTAGGCTTTGGAGTTTGGATCCAGTTTTGTGGTTTAATTGTAATTAACAGCTTAATGTTTGAGATTGCTTCTTGTAAACTGGAAGTCGTAAAAGTATAAAAAATAAAAATAAAAATAAAATTCTATCTCAATGCTCATTAGTTTTGGTATTTAATATATATATATATATATATTATATTTTTATCTCCATACTCATTAACTTTAAAAAATATAATTTTTTTAAAGTAAATATAAAAAAAAAAAAAAAAAAAAAAAAAAAATCCACCTCCATACTCATTAATTTAAGTAATATAAGAAATTTGAAGTAAATATGAAATTAATTTCCATTATCATTAACTTTAAAAATAAAAAATTTGATTGTATTAATACTTGAAAAATTATCATTGGTGTAAAGTATTAGGTATATGTAGTATGTTTTGGTTTCTTCAATATATGTCAATTATTCCTGAAACTACTAGTAATGTATTCGTGCTCATTTTTATCTCAATGCTTATTAACTTTAGTAAATATAAAATTTTTAATCTCCATGATCATTAACTTTAGAAATATAAGCAAAAATAATGCGAAAGATTATTAAACTTGATACCAATACCAAACTTGAAACTCTTCTAATGGTTGAAAAATAATATGAAATTGATAGTATTAAACGTGAAACTAGAACCATTAAAAATGAATGAAAATGAAACAAAATAATTTATACTCCAATAATTAGTCTTGGCCGAATTTTTGGAATAAAAAATAAATATCTAGATATATTTTTTTTGTTTCATTTAATCATTAATTCAACTTGTGTAAATGATCATTACACCATTTAATGATTTTAAACAAGTCAAATAAAGCATGTAAATTATGATGACCACATATAAACTTGTTGAATCATACTGGTTGAGGTCATGTCATATGTTTAATTCCCCCGTCACATGTATCCAGATATATCTCATAGATATATATATATATATATATATATATATATATATATATATATATATATATATATATATAAACGTCAGATCTCTATAGGGATAATCATGTCGACGTGTCTTTTTACTCTTTATATATCTATTAATTTTAATTTGTTTAATAAATATTACAAATTTCGTATTTATTGTTATTTATTTTGTGTTCATTAATTCATTTAAATTTTATGATTCTTTTTTAATTTATTTAACACTACTCATGTATAATAAAAATGTTCTCATGTATATTAGAAAAATATATTTTAAAAGAATAGTATAAGTAATAATATAAAAAGCTACACTTAAAAATATAAAAACATAAATTATAATCTATGTTGTCTCCAAAGTCTCATCCTGACGCACTTGGTGATATACACAATACTTCATATCATAATTGATTACGTATCATATAACGAGTGGGTCATTCTTTAGCTTCGTACGATGAATGTTCTCACCACCACGTTAGGATAAGTGATACAAGGTAATGAGGGTGTAAGAAAACTTGCACGAAATGTCTGCCAACATAAGTAATAGCTATTTCTTGTCGAGCACAAATTATTTATCTAATGGTTTTAGCCTAATTATTTTTACCATACTTAGTTATGGATACTGATTTACGAAAGTAAATAAGACAAATAACTTTTAATAAAACAAAAATAAAAAATCAACACTTTTAATAAAATAAATTTCTCTACTTTCAAAATAAATAAAAAATATGCATAAAAATATATGAGATTTATTAAACAAATAGATTATCAAAAAATAAAAATATCTATTATATATAAGTAGTGTCAAATAAATTAATAAAGAATCAAAAAAATTAAATGAATAGATAAACACAAAATAAATAAGAATAAATAAAAAATTTGTAATATTTATTAAACAAATAAAAAAGAAAATATATATAAAGAACAAAAAAAATATAAATTTAACAAAAATAAAAAAAAAATATGCATAAAAATATATGAGATTTATTAAACAAATAGATTATCAAAAAATAAAAATATCTATTATATATAAGTAGTGTCAAATAAATTAATAAAGAATCAAAAAAATTAAATGAATAGATAAACACAAAATAAATAAGAATAAATAAAAAATTTGTAATATTTATTAAACAAATAAAAAAGAAAATATATATAAAGAACAAAAAAAATATAAATTTAACAAAAATAAAAAAAAATCATAAAATAAAAATATTTTGTAAGGGATAATTGTTTTTCAAAAATGATAAACTCACTCACACTCTCACTCACAATTATCCCAACCCTCTTACTGTAGCTACAGTAAATTACTGTAGTTCACTGTAGCTACAGTGAGAGGGTTGGGATAAGTGTGAGTGAGTATATCATTACTCATTGTTTTTACAAAGAAAGAGATATTTTTATAATTATGGGAGAGGAGCAAATTTCTATCAAAATGCATGGGGGCAATCAGGCGAAAGGCATGGGGAATGAAGGACGCCCATCAAACTCTAGGGTCCTCTAATCACATGTCCTACATTTATCACCTCGATTTGACTTCAACATTTATTGGCCCCATCAAATTCCACACCACCACTCAGTCAATGGGTCGGTTTGAAACTAATTGAATGTCGGTTTTACTCTTCGATGTTAAAGGCATGTCTAGATTGGCCAAAAAACCAATCTCATTCACTCCACCAAACATTCTTGCCACCAATGTTTAAATGGGTACGAAGTTTCCTCTCATCAGGTTCGCATAGCTTAAGGTCAACTAATTTAGCCCACACATGAACCAAAACGAGTATATTTCACTGGTTGTGTCTAGAATCACGCAAAATAGACTCACTACACCAAAATTAATATGGAATTTTTTTTTAGCATGTGAAGATGTGCGTTATTGGAGTAAGTTTGTTATTGACTAGTATATACGATATAGCTATATAGTGGTTGGGTTGGTATAAGTTCTTTAGTAATAGAAGTACATGATTGATGGGATACGTATATGAAAAGAAATGTATATTTGGTAAGACATTGTATCAATGTCTTCAGATAAGAATTCTGAAATGGATTATGTTTGATTGATAAGGAAATGATACGAGGACTGTTGAAGGCTATGGTATTTGAATTTGAAGTAATGTGTTTATTTGTATGCTTGATGTATGTAAAGTAGTGTTTGCTATGTATGTGCGTGTGTATGAAAAATCGTATTATAGTTTATGTTACGTGATATGTACGAATGTGTGTTGTTTGAGTTATGTGTTCTTTGATGTGTTGACTATTATGAATGTTTCGTTGTCTGTGACACGATGCTTGTATGTATGTTTGAGTGCATGGGTATGTATGCTATAACTCGCGAGATGTATGGATCGTGTGTATTTTTGAGGAATGAATGAATGACCAGAAAGCTGGTGCGAGTATAAGTATGTTAGCTAAGTTCGTTATCGTATGTGCATATATTGTGAAAGAGACTAATTTTTTTTGTAAGATTGAGTTAATAGGCATAGATCTAAACAAAAATTTTGAAAATTGGATTTGCATGAACGAAAGAGAAGTGATCTATGGTTATTGAACTGATACATGTGAGTGCGATAAGTCATGAATGTTAAACTATCATAAGATTATCGAAATAAAGAAAGTTCTTTGGACTTACCGATTTGATGATATTTCAAAGAGGTTTAATCGTGATAAAATATAAACGTGTAACTTCATGATTCATACAATTAGAACGGATTTGATGTTAAGTAAGTACTCTGTGATATTTGAAGTTTTGCTTTATATGTTTTGAGATGTTGCATATTCGACTGACCGGTATATATATATATATAAGTAGAGCATGGAAAATTGATGACATTGAAATCGCATTGATTTAATAGTTCATATATATTTGGATAGTGAATGTTATAATATGTTTGACATATATGCTTTGGTTGTGCATGGTTACTTACTGAGTTTTAAAACTCACACCAAACCAGTTTGCTAGTTTTGCAGGTTGGCTTCTAGATTAGTTGATCACATCAGCTTTGGAAGTCATGCTCGAGACGTGGATCACCCAAGCGGCAGTCACCCTCGTAAGTGTCATGGGAAAAGTTTTAGAAGATTAGGATTTTTGATTTATTGTTTTATTTATCGTGCTGAGCACGTGGTTTGTATTATAAGTCAAAGTTTTGATTGTTTATGATATGGTGGGCACAGAGCCCTTGAGTGTTCATAGATAGCGTGGGCGGAGCCCTTAGGATATGATTTTGATGAGATTTATGTGGACCTGGGGTCCTTTTATTTGTTTGGAGTATTCTTGGATTGCCTTTGCTGCTGGACTGGGATCCAGGTTGTCCGGTTTAGGATACATCATGTCGGATTTTCATAAATTTGGATGGCTTATGGAGATGGGTCAATCTTGTCTCCTGCCGGTAGCATCCTGCCTCTGGCGGGGTATTACATATTTATATTTTAATTATCTTAATTATTTAATTATTTAATAATTAATTAAATACAAATATCTTAAATATATATTATATTTACTTTAAATATCTCAAATACATATATTAATAATATATGTCAAATATCATAATTTGACAATTAATTAATGTGCATTTAATAATATCATATATTAAATACAAATACACACTAATTAGAAAATGACGGTTCGGCCCCTAAAACATGTATCTTTCGTTTAACCGTTAAACGATTTATAAATCATCACCATTATTCATAAAAGTTGCCACAGTGCTCTACGAGTATATTTTATTAATGAGACTCTCTAGATTTAGGTATATCTGTCACGACTCCAATTTCGTGTCCATAATTCACCCACCCATAAATTATGACGACCACAGATAAACTCGCCGAATCATACAGGTCGAGGTCATTACATATGTTTAATTCCTCCATCACAGGTATTCGGATATATCCCAGAGATATAGATGTAAACGTCAAATCTCTATAGGGGCAATCCCGTCGACGTCTCTATTAAAGTTTGCAAAAAACAACAAGTTGAGATGCTTTGGTAATTATCACTACCGAGTTGAAATTGAGCTAAGATTCAAAGAAAGATCTTGAGAACTTCCCTTATTCATTTCACATGACATACGTCACTAATATAATACCAATTACGGATATAAGAAAGTCATAAATCCATGATTATAATATTCAGATTCCAAACATCCCATGCTTTGTCAGGCTGACCAGTATGAGTACATGCAGACAGGACAACAACAAGAGATGCTGAATTTGGTTTTATCTTCTCTTCCTGCATTAGGTCAAAAACTTCAACCACTGAATCATAAGCCCCATTAATTCTGTATCCAGACATCATCGCATTCCAAAATACAGGATTATCAGGTTTTATCTCAAATTGGTCAAAAACTCTTCGTGCCCAAGCGTGTTTCCCACATTTCATATACATATAAATAAGAGTTGTAGCCATGAATTCATCATTATTTAACTCAGTTCTAATAACATGACCATGAGTCTCTTTTCCACACTTCAGAGCAGAATAGTTTGCACAGGCTGATAAAACACTTGTAATGCATTTTAAACATGGGTCTGTGCCAGCTAGTTGTATTTTTTGAAAGTACTTAAAAGCTTGAAATACCATTCCTTGTTGAGAAAATCCACTGATCATTGAATTCTAAGTTGCTAAATCAGGTTTAAATCCTTCATATGCTAACTGATCAAACAACTCCATGGCTTTCAAGCTTTGTCCATTTAACATCATTTCATATATCATCGAATTCTATGTCAGATTAATTCTACTCCCATTCAATTCCTGGAATACATTATGAGCCCATGGCAAACAACCGCATTTTGAATACATGTCAACACATGCAATACCAACCATAGTATCAGATTGCATCTCAATTTTCTTTATAATCCCATGAACCTACCTACCAAATTGAATATATAAAAGATTTGCACAGTAGAAATAACAGAAATAAATATAATTGGATCAGGTGCGAGGGGATATTTGTTCTATGATACCGAGCATCGAAATGTGTTCGTAGCTCGTTTCGTAAAATTTCTAGAAGTAGAATTTTTGTCAGAAGGTGGTAATAATAGACAGGTTAAACTTGATGAAGTCCAACCTGAAAACAACGAACCAATGGAGGAACCCGAGATTCAAGTAGATGAAGAACCTTCAACACACACACTCCGTAGGTCACAAAGGGTATCTAGACCTCCTGAACGCTTGTATTTGATACAAGAAAAGAGTCTAGATGTTCTCTTAGTAGAAGAGACTGACTCTTTTACCTATAGAGAATCGATGTTGGACATCGACTCCCTGAAATGTCAAAGTGCCATGAAATCCGAGATAGACTCAATACATGAGAATCAAGTTTGGGACTTGGTTCAGCTTCCTGAAGGAATTGTTCCTATCGGTTGTAAATGGGTTTACAAGAGGAAGCGAGGGCCTAACGGTAAGGTTGAAACATACAAGGCCCGACTAGTAGCAAAAGGTTACACGCAGCGACCTGGTGTCTACTACGATGAAACTTTTTCACCAGTTGCAATGCTTAAGTCTATTCGGATTTTGTTTTCTATAGCTGCATATCATGACTACGAGATTTGGCAAATGGATGTCAAAATGGCTTTTCTAAATGGATTACTTGATGAAGAAATATATATGGAACAGCCGGAAGGTTTTGCGTCCAGCGAAAACTCGGGTATGGTATATAAGCTTAAGAAGTCCATTTATGAACTTAAACAAGCTTCACGAAGTTGGAATCTTCGATTCGATGAGATTATTATATCGTCTAGTTTTCTCAAGAATTCAGAAGAATCCTGTGTGTATCAGAAGGCCAGTGGGAGCATGGTCGTGTTTTTAGTCCTATATATTGATGACATCCTAATCATTGGGAATGATGTAGAAATGTTACAAAGCGTCAAAGCGTATCTATGTAAGAATTTCTCCATGAAGGACCTAGAAGAAACTTCTTATGTTTTAGGGATAAAACTCTATAGAGATAGACAAATGAGGCTGATTGGGTTATCCCAATCAACCTACATAGATAAGATCTTGAAACGGTATAACTTTAGTAACTGTAAGACAGCAAACATATCATTCAGGTATGGGATTCATCTTCGAAGAAGATGAGTCCAAAAACAGAAGATGAGAAGGTTAGAATGTCTAACCAACCTTATGCTTCGTGTTTGGGTAGCATAATGTATGTCATGTTATGTACTAGGCCTGATATCAGTTCGATGTTAGCGTAACTAGTAGATATCAGTCCAATCCAGGTAATGACCATTGGATGGCCATTAAACATATCTTAAAGTATCTTAAAGGTACTAAGGAAAAGTTGATAATTTATGGAGGAGACGAGCTACAAGTTAATAGGTATACGGATTCCGAATTCCAATCGGATCCCGATGATAGAAAGTCTAAATATGGATTCGTCTTTACCCTTAACGGAGGCGCAGTTTGTTGGAAGTATTCCAAACAGGGATCAACTGCAGATTCCACCACTGAGGCGGAATACATTGCAGCTTCGGAAGCTGCAAAGGAAGCTGTGTGGATAAAAAACTTTGTCACAGAATTGGGAGTTATCCCAAGTATCGAGAATGCGATTCCGTTATACTGTGATAATACTGGAGCTATTGCGCAAGCAAAAGAACCGAGGGCGCATCAGAAGTCGAAGCATGTGGAACGAAAGTACCACATCATTCGAGAGATTGTGTAGCGAGGGGATATTGCCGTGTGCAAGGTACCGAGTGAAGATAATGTAGCAGACCCGCTGACGAAGGCCATACCTCTGAAGCTGTTTGATAAACACGTGGAGTCGATGGGTATTAGATACAATCAATAATGGCACTAGAGCAAGTGGGAGATTTTTTTGGGGTTGGTGCTCAGAGCGCCAATTCTCGGTTGTATTTCTTTGAGAATACTTCTGTAAAACATTATTATTATGAATAATATATGCAATTTCTATAATATATTGTATCTTTTAGTATGGTAAAGACATAATGACCTTAGAATGACTAGTCATGATGCTGTTGCAAAAGCGTCGCAACTGACATTGAGTTGTATCATGACGTTGTCATTCTCAGACTGTTCCTGGTCAAGGTTTACACTACTTGGTCAGTAAAGTAGACCCGTTGAGATCGGTACACGTCGTATACTGGAATATATGATTCCAATGGTTTCTCAATGAACCATGAGTCTTGGGGGCTCGTATAGACGTGTAGGTGTTTATAGCGGATAAACACTGAACGACTCACCGAAGATTCTTAATGGATAGTACACCAACGTCAATAAAAATCTTTTCGGGTTGAGTAGCATTTGTGATTCTTCGACTTGAGATGCCACTATGGGCACATGAGACATCTTCTACACTTAGATGGCAATCACGTCACCGATTTATTAAGATCAGACCTCCGTCTGTTCGTTGGGTGTAGATAGATCCTCAGGGTGTTCTGTGTGTGTCGAGATAGGATCCGTCAGTTCTGTGTACAGATCATAGGTAGTCCATATGATTAACAATCAGATAAAAACCATGGGCCCGTGGTACACTTTAAAAGTGAGTTCTAAGTGTTCTTTTAGAGATTGTGTTGGGTTTTCTAGGTCAAACCAAGATCAATTAAGCAAGAAATCATGTGAATACATCAAAGTAAGATAGCGGAAAGTACTCACTTTGATTGGCTAAGGATGTGTAGACAACAAAGATTTTGCCTCCATAGAAGTTGCTCCAAGCTTCTCCTTTGATGTATGTTGAGCTTCCAAGCTTGTTCTTGAATTCCAAACTCATGGGAGTAGTTTCCCTATCACCTTTGTATAATCTTTTTGTGCTAGAACTTGTGATTTTTTGAAGCAAAATCAATAAGAAGTGAATCCTAGCTTCACGCCATTTGAGAGGAAAAAGAAGGTCAAGTTTCGGCCAATGAGAGAAGAAATGTGTGAGATGTGTTTTTTGATTTTTCAAAATCAATAATATCAATTATCAAACTTAAAAAATTGATATATGTCACTTTCACATCAAATTTAATAATGCTTGTGTAAGAAACAAGCAACCATCAAAATCCCATCAACTTCTATCAACAAAAAGTTGATAAAGTTGACTAGATGATGTGACAAGTGTGGGCCCCACTTTAATTCAAAATCCGAGTGGGCCCGCAAACATATCCCGGGCTCGGGTTGTTAATTCCGAATTAACGAAATTTATGTTGCGACGTAATTAAATCAAATTTAATTAAATAATTATGCCTAGCAAAATTACTATTAAAGTCGCTCGCGAATTAATTCTAAAATAATTCGTTCGCCTGAATTAAAATCCAATTTTAATTCCGTTATGAAATCTAATTTCATTTAATATATCGAATATATTATTTTATCGATTAATTCCAAATTAATCGTTCTCTCTCTATTAATTGAATTTTATCCCAGATAAAATTCTCTCTAATTAATCCTAGATTAATTTTCTCTCTCATCTAATTAATCTCATATTAATTATGTTCGAGTCATACATCATCGGTGAATCTTTGGAAGCGACCCATGAGATCCCTGGATATGTTGGCAGTAAATCCTGTAATCGGAGTATCCGAATACGTGCGTACCTAGTACCAGGTTCTTACCGATTTACAAGACATGGTTGGCTTCTAGCAAAGCACCGTGCCTACCCAATTCTCCAGAAATATTCTTTTAAGGAATATGTAATCTGTGTCAGGCGTAGTATACGTAGTATTTCGTATTACTATCCAGTATCGGATGTCACATGCTAGGCCTATGACTGGAATTGTGTTTGCCCCGTACAAAGCACATATCGGATCTCCGGTAACTAGTCTCTATAATCGGATAACCATGACCTAGTCATATTATCCCGATGACTGCAGTACTTAAGAGTACTAGTTTCGTATCATACGTGATCATCATCTCCATATGACTGAAGTGATACTTCCGTCTTGACATCACACCCAATACACTACGATTCTCAGTATACCCAGAAGAGGCGTACCCAAAACCTGTTAAAGCCTCGGATGACCAAAACCAAAGTATATTGATTGTCGCAAGTATTAGCGATGCAAGTCTCATGTTATGACCAAATACACCTACCCTAATTTGGACTCCTATAGACACATAGTCATACTACCAATGGAATTTCGAGGGGTCTATCCAGAGCAAAGCTGTTTCTGTACCATCGGTAAACACAACCTCTTATTACACTTGCATGAGTATCCAATACCCAAATATATGAGAACTATGATGTTACGCTTCCATAACACGCACAAGTGTAATACTAGTCTATTCCGCATTATCGATGTCCAGTCTCGATAATACTATGAATAGGGATATTTAATGATTAAAACTTAGTGGATTAATATTGTCTCATATCTTATTAATTCGGTACTAATCATATGGACTTTTATCATTTATATATCTCAATAATCTAATTACAAATGATAAAAGAGCAATTTCCTTTGTCACATAGTTAATTTGTGCAACAACACAATGTTCTATACAAATAGTGATGCTATAGGTCATAATTGTCAAACAATCTCCCACTTGGCCTATAGCCAATCACTCAAGTGTCCTACACTCAAACTATGTACTGGTCGCTCAAATTTCTGCTGAGAAACTGCTTTCGTCAGCGGATTTGAAAGGTTATCATTTGATGCGATTTATTTGATCATCACATCGCCACGATGTATGAACCGACGAATCAGATGAAATGGTTGAAGTATATACTTGGATCGTTTGATGAGACCGTTAATTCTTGAGTTTGTGATGTAGCCTAGCTCAGCTGCTAACAGAACTACTCCTAATCTAATTAGGAATTTTATAGATCCAAAAATTGCTTCTTTTCCTGCCTCAGCTGCAGCAATATTCCGCTTTTGTTGTTTATTCGGAGACAGTGTCTTGCTTGGAATATTTCCAGCTCAATATTCCGTAATTCAAACTATATAGTACCCTTATTGCGACTTACAGTCGTCTTTATTGGTTTCGAAACTTACAGCGGTGAACCCAGTCACTTCAAGTTCTCCTTCTCGTTATCTTAAGAAAGCAGCATTAGTTCGTCTAAGATACTAAATGATGTTCTTAACATCAATCTAGTGACCATCACCTGGATTGGCCTGATTGTGACTCAAAATGCTCAAAGCATATGAGACACCAGGTCGCGTACATATATTTCAATGTAAGAGTTCTCGAATAGTGCTAACAACTTTTAAAATCTATTCCAGTAGATCCTTATTCCTAGAATAAAGGTTGCATCTCCCAAGTATTCTATGGATAATTTTCATGAAAGCCAAGCTTTCACCGATTGTATTATGGGAATGTCATTTCCAATAAATGATATGTCATCATTATATAGGACATTCATTGTCAGTGCGCTCCCACTAACCTTCATATATACACAAGAATCATATTCGTTTTGAATTAAATCATATACCATTATGATTACATCAAAACGATGGTTCCAAGAACGCAATGCTTGCTTCAATCCATAAATTGATCGATTTAACTTGCAAACCTTGTTTGCTTGTTTTGGTACGATAAAACCATTAGGATATTGATAAACATCCTCCAAAAGGTTTCCGTTGAAGGAAAGAGGTTTTGATGTTTAGCTGCCATATTTCATAAATGAAACATGCAGCATTGGCAAGCACTATCCGAATGAATTTAAACATGGCAACGGGTAAAAGGCTTTGTCGTAATCGACACCATGTTGATGACGATACCCTTTCGCTACAAGCCTAGTTTAGTACGTTTATATGTTGCCATCCATGTTTGTCTTCCTCGAATACCTTTTAGTACCAATAGGCACAATGCCTTCTGGTACATCAACCAGTGTCCAAACTTGGTTGGTATACATGGAATCCATTTCGGACTTCATGGCACTTTGCCATAAAAGGGAGTTGATATCTTGTATCACTTCCTCATATGTAGTTAGTTTCCTCAATAAGATTGACATCTTTATGAGGTGAGATCAGAAACCCATACCTCTCAGTTCAAAAATTACATTATTGGGTTCCAGGCACCGATTCCTTAATGGAACACAAACAGTTCATCAAGGATGAAACTATACCATAATACTCGAGAGGTATTCCTTTTAGGAAAACCACATGGAGAGCAACAATTACATTATTTTCTTGTGAGTTGTATAAGTACTATACTTTGGTTTCCCTAGGATAACCTATAAATAAGCACTTATCCGATTTGGGTTCTAGTTTGGTATCATCCAAACATATTCCCAGCATTCTCAAATTTTCAGGAATGAGAAAACCCGGTTTCTTTCCTGTTCATATCTAATATGAAGTCTGTCTAACAGATTTTCATGGAAGCTTATTCAAAATAAGTATTGCACTGTTTAATGCGTATCCCTAGAAGGAAAATGGTAGCTCGAAGCGACTCATAATTAACCTTACCATATCCAACAAAGTTCGGTTTCTCTGTTCGGACATACCATCAAATTGAGGTGTTCCGGGAGGAGTCCACAATAAAAGAATACTATACTCTTTCAAATAGTCGAGAAACTTATTGCTTAAGTATTTTCCACTACGGTCTAACCGTGACGGTTTAATACTTTAGCCGGTCTGTCTTTCTACTTCGTGTTGAAACTCTTTGAATTTATCTAAAGTTTCCGATTTATGTTTCACAAGAAACAAATAACCATAACGCGATGCCACATCCATAAAGGTTGCGAAGTATTCATATATTTCTCTAGCCTAGCTAGACATGGGCCCACTTACGTCACTATGAACAAGGGCTAACAGATCGGTGGCACTTGCACTTTTACCAAGTAAAAGGTGTTTTAGGCATTTTGCCTAATAAACTAGATTCGTAGACATTATTTGAATTAGAATCAAATCTTTCCTAGTATCCACTCTTCGAAAGTGTGGATATACGAGTCTTGTTAATGTGTCCCAGACAGCAATGCCACAAATAAGTCTCATCTGATTAATTCAGTTTGAGATTCATTTATATTCAAAATATAAATACTGTTATTCACATCTAATGTGTTTATCTCAATATCATCTTTATAAAATAAAACACTTAGTGTTTTAGAATATAAAGGTATACCCACAACGAGTTATACTAGATATAGAGATAATGTTTCTAGTCAAACTAGGTACATTATAACAGTTTCCTAATTTAAGTACATGCCGCAAGGGAAGTTCCAAAACTTAGGTTTCTACGATTAAAACATCAACTCTCGTCCTGTTTCCGACTCGCAGGTCGATCTCAACTGAAGTCATTCTTCTGCTAATTAGTAGATCCTGCCTATCAGTACATATTTATGTACCATCTCTAGTATCAAAAATTCAATTTTGAAACTAATAGTGAACATGTTTATGACAAACATACTTGAAGCCGGAGCCTTGCCCGTCTTCACTTCCTTCATGTATGCCTTGTCCATACGACAGTCACGCTTCCAGTGACCCCGTTTGCCACAGTTTAGGCAGACATCTAGGGATATGTCTTTTGTCATCCTAGAAGAGTGTGATGATTTTGCCTTTGCCCCTTTTAGAAGCTCTAGCTCTGTCTCCTTGAGCATAGCCATCAACTCTCCAAGAGTTTACTCTTGGTTCATAATGAACCTGCCCCAGCTTTCGGGTAGAGACTATAAGATCAAATCTTTGGTAGTCTCGGCCACGTATGTAATGCCCAACTAACTTAGCTGATCGATGTCAGCAATCATCAGCGACACCTAGTGCTCGACAGATGTACCCTCTGACATACGTGAGCGAAAGAGCTTCTTTTGCAATTTATACTTCTAAGATCTAAGAATAGATCTATGAAGATCCTTTAATTTTAACATCATGATATAAGGATCTAATCCTTAGTTTTGATGACAAAATTAAAGTGTCATTGCATCTAGCATAAAGGATTGAGCACTAAAGTTATCATCACCATGAGTCTTCCAAAGCTCATGCTCTACTATTCACTCAACTCTGGGCTCAGGCCCGAGAGGTTTCTCTATCAAATATAATAACTTCTCAGTTCCAAAGACTATCCTGAGGTTCTATTCCCATTCTGAAAGTTGGAGCCGTTTAAAGATATTTTCTCCCAAGATTATGTTCTAAACGCTAATCTTTCAGTTATCTTGATTCCAATAGTCCAACTATCCAATCAACGATTTCGGGTACAATCAAATATAATGATTACTATAGTCTAATTATATAATCAACTACTATTTGATTGGTTAAATTCAAATATATTGATTACTATAATCCAATTATATAATCAACTATAATTGAAGTAGTTTGAATACAGTTCAACTGTTCAATTAAAATAACAATTAAATATTAGTCCAACTAATATATATTTAAATAATGACGAAAAATGAAATGAGCGCGTATTGGTAAGTATCTAAACGAAATTGTAAATTTAATACTTGCATCCCACTATTTTTCTGCGAGCCTCTAACCCTCTGTGGAGTACTCGGGAAACTTAGTTTCTTAGTGGGCTAGGATCCCGTTAAATAGCACACAACCTTGACTTTGGCCAAAAAGTTGTATGAACCTTAACTAGGTAGATCTCTAAGATCAATTGGATCTCATCCAATTCATAGATCCAATAGGTGGACCTCCAAGTCCGAAACACATATACAAATAATATATATGCCAATATATCCAATATATTTTCCTAACCTTTTCCTCTGAATCAACTAAGCCTTGGCTTTGGCACAACAAGCTTAATGATTCCAGTTAAGCGGGACTCATTGACTTTGGAAAGATTCGTAATCGATGTCGATGGACAAGAAGTGATCTTGACTTTGGCCAACAAATAACAACTTGGACACGACATACGATATGGAACAAAACCTTCATGATTCAAACACATCCGCGATGGACAAAGGTCTTGACTTTGGCCAACAAACCAGTGCCAATCTTGGATCTTGAGAGAGAATCACTCAATGGAAGGAAAACGCTTAATATTTGTTGAGGGTTTTTTGCGTAATTGGCAACCAATTAATTATCTTTGATTAGGTCTCATCATACACTCTTAAGCATGCATTCTAAAAGCATAATAAGGCGCGATAAATAAATTAATAATGATATGCGGATGGATATATAATACAATTTGTTCCTAGAACAAATCTCTCCATTTCCTCTCTCCCGCTAGCACAATTCTTACTTCTACCCAATTACATAACACTTCTAAAGAAACCTCATTTACATTGAGGGAATAGGTGAGAAGAGAAATACAAAGAGTCAAGAGGTAAAGGCTAGACACGCAGGTCCAATTTAATAAATTCTAAATTTATAACAACAATTTCCAAAATTGCCCTCACCCATCTAATATCCATCTGATAGACATTATTCATGCATCACATCCATGTATTCACACAAAGCATGTTATCAATCAATCTAATCCAATTAATTAATCTTTGATTAATGACCATCCAATGTTCAAACAACGATTTGATTTGCGCGAGTCCAACTCGTTTAAGAATAAGTACTCAAAGTACGAATTCTTGAATTATATCGAACTACAATCTTAAATCCAATTTAATTTGTATTCAATACTAATTATATATTTAATTCTGAATTAAATAATTACACTTTTAATGTGCCTTTGCGATTTAGATTCCAAATCTAATCTTAATGGGTCTCAAAGCCCAATTAACATCCAATGTCAATTTAATTAAAGTCCAATGGGCTTTTCATTAATTCATAAGGCATGGACTTTGGCAACCAAATCCCAATAAGGAATCACCCTTTGCCACAAAATTAATTTTGGCCCATTAGGCCCAATTAAATTTTAAAGGCCCAATTATCATATTTGGACTTTATGGAAATGATTTTAGGCCCAATTGGATCCAACCAATTATCCTAAACCAAACTTGGCCCAACCAAGCCCATTAAGCTCAAATACAATATTTTAGCCCAATTCCAAATTAAGCCCAATTAATTAAATTCTAAAATTCCAAATTTCACAATTTAATTAATTAAAGTGTATTGCACTAATTAATCATCTAAATTAACATTTCCAAAATATCAATTTAATTAATTAATCATGCATTATTATTAAAAATTCATGTCCAACATAATTGAAGCAAAATCAATCCAACATGCTCTCCAATAGTTCACGGCAATTCAAGGGTTTTTATATTCGATTTTGATTTCAATCCATTTAAATCACAAATCAATATA
The DNA here is from genome assembly GCA_019454045.1 of Zanthoxylum bungeanum. NCBI lineage: Eukaryota > Viridiplantae > Streptophyta > Magnoliopsida > Sapindales > Rutaceae > Zanthoxylum > Zanthoxylum bungeanum. Next base: position 155,112 of record SKCR01028740.1, on the reverse strand, counting down.
ACCAAACATTTTAAACACATCCAATGGCTTAAAATCAAAAATTACCAAGAGCTTAGGGTTCTTATTGCATTCGGCCAAGCATCATGAATTGGGGAAAATTAATCCAATTAATTTTTTCACAATTCCAACAATGTACAAATCCAATTTAACATCATCCAACCTCAACCAAATCATCAATTTGAAGAAATCATGCTCAAATCACAAAATCCCAAATTAAAGTTTACAAACCCTAAATTCAATTACATGCTCAATTATGGCTCTGATATCATTGTTGGGTTTTCTAGGTCAAACCAATATCAATTAAGCAAGAAATCATGTGAATACATCAAAGTAAGATAGCGAAAAGTACTCACTTTGATCGGCTAAGGATGTGTAGACAACAAAAATTTTGCCTCCATAGAAGTTGCTCCAAGCTTCTCCTTTGATGTATGTTGAGCTTCCAAGCTTGTTCTTGAATTCCAAACTCATAGGAGTAGTTTCCCTATCACCTTTGTATGATCTTTGTGTGCTAGCACTTGTGATTTTTTGAAGCAAAATCAAGAAGAAGTGAAGCCTAGCTTCACGCCATTTGAGAGGAAAAAGAAGGCCAAGTTTCGGCCAAGGAGAGAAGAAATGTGTGAGATGTGTTTTTGATTTTTCAAAATCAATAATATCAATTACCAAACTTAAAAAATTGATATATGTCACTTTCACATCAAATTTAATAATGCTTGTGTAAGAAACAAGCAACCATCAAAATCCCATCAACTTCTATCAACAAAAAGTTGATAAAGTTAACTAGGTGATGTGACAAGTGTGGGCCCCACTTTAATTCAAAATCCGAGTGGGCCCGCAAACACATCCCGGGCTCGGGTTCCTTAATTCCGAATTAATGAAATTTCTGTTGCGACGTAATTAAATCAAATATAATTAAATAATTATGCCTAGCAAAATTACTATTAAAGTCGCTCGCGAATTAATTCTAAATTAATTCGTTCGCCCGAATTAAAATCCAATTTTAATTCCGTTATGAAATCTAATTTCATTTAATATATCGAATATATTATTTTATCGATTAATTCCAAATTAATCGTTCTCTCTCTATTAATTGAATTTTATCCCAAATAAAATTCTCCGTAATTAATCCTAGATTAATTTTCTCTCTGATCTATTTAATCCCAGATTAATTATGTTCGAGTCATACATCATCGGTGAATCTTCGGGAAGCGACCCATGAGATCCCTGGATATGTTGGCAGTCCGGTCATCAGAGTATATGAATACGTGCGTACCTAGTACCACGTTCTTACCGATTTACAAGACATGGTTGGCTTCTAGCAAAGCATCGTGCCTACCCAATTCTCCAGAAATATTCTTTTAAGGAATATGTAATATGTGTCAGGCGTAGTATACGTAGTATTGTGTATTATGATCCAGTATCGGATGTCACATGCTAGGCCTGGGACTGGAATTGTGTCTGCCCCGTACGAAGCACATATCGGATCTCTGGTAACTAGTCTCTATAATCGGATAATCATGACCTAGTCATATTATCCCGATGACTGCAGTACTTAAAAGTACTAGTTCCGTACCATTGGTAAACACAACCTCCTATTACACTTGCATGAGTATCCAATACCCAAATATATGAGAACTATGATGTTACGCTTCCATAACACGCACAAGTGTAATACTAGTCTATTCCGCATTATCGATGTCCAGTCTCGATAATACTACGACTAAGGATATTTAATGATTAAAACTTAGTGGATTAATACTGTCTCATATCTTATTAATCTGGTACTAATCATACGGACTTTTATCATTTATATATCCTGATAATCTAATTACAAATGATAAAAGAGCAATTTCCTTTGTCACATAGTTAATTTATACAACAACATAATCTTCTGTACAAATAGTGATGTTATGGGTCATAATTATCCAACAGATTGCTAATAGATTAGTCGACTAGACAATCCCTATAGAGATTTGACGTTTACATCTATATCTCTGGGATTTATCCGGATACCTGTGACGGAGGAATTATACATTTGCCATGACCTCGACCTGTATGATTCAGCGAGTTTATCCGTGGTCGTCATAATTTACGGGTGGATAAATTATGGACACGAAATTGGATTTCGTGACGGATATGCCTGAATCTAGAGAGTCTCACTAATGAAACATACTCGTAGAGCACTAGGGCAACATTTATAAATAATACTGATTATTTATTAAGTCGTTTAAAGGTTAAACGCAAAATACATGTGTAGGGACCCGATAGTCATTTCCTTAATTTTTGTGTATTTGCATTTAATGCTTGATTAATTCAAATACACATTAATTAATTTTCAAATTGAGATATTTGACTAATATCATAAATATATATATATATATATATATATATATATATATATATATGTATTTGATATTTAATGTAAATATAATACATATATTTAATATATTTGTATTTAATTAATTAATTAATTATTTAATTGTTAAATGATTAAATTAATTAAAGTATAAATATTTTAAGCTTATGATATTTTATTTAATGACTTAGTTGCAATTGTTGACTTGGTTGAAAAAGTCATTAAAGTGTAATGATCATTTAAACAAGTTGGCAACTTGAAATTTAATTGAATTGAAAACAAAATATCTAGATATTGTATACACCAATATTCAGCCAAGGCCTAATGGGAGGGGTATAAATTGTTTTGTTTTCATTTTAGGGTTTCATAACTTGAAAAACACTAACCAAAACTCCATTAAAAGAAAGACAAAGAAGCTTGAGACAAGGAAGAGAAAAACAAAGGAAAAGCTGGGATTTAATTGAGTATTTCCAACTTACCATTAGAGAGAAAATTGTTCCTCTTGTTGTGGGCTTCATGCTATGATGTTCTCATGTTTTTCTACTCTTTATTCTTTGTTTTTTTTTTTTGTTTGATGGAAGTTTGTGGATAGAGTTAAAGCATGTATAAGTTCATAGAATGCTTATAAAGTGTTTACTAGCACTCTTTTGTAAGTTTGAGAAACTTGTTGCTAATCTAGAGTTGTTGACCAACTCTTAAATGACCTAGATTTGTTCTATAGTTGTTTCATTGTGGTAAGGCTTGATTGTAATGGAAGAAACATGATTGAAGTATTGGATTTTGTTAATTTGGTCTAATTTGTCCAATTTGGAGAAATTGAAAAATTAGGGTTTAAGACCACTTCCAAATTTGGGGCTTTTCATTTATGTTGTGTATTTGGATGTGTATATGATACATATTAAATCTTATGTTGATTGGATTTCATTTGCATGTGTTTTGAACAATGGAAGTACAAAATGCACAATTCCCCCCTTTGGAGGCTCTCAGCCTTATGGGTTAATTTTGGGATTTTTGTTGCAAATTGTATTTTGATATTTGGGATATGTTAAATTCATATTAATTAATGATTTAGAATCGTTCAAAATTGTTTTGAACAATTTCGGACTAAAATGAACAAAATACAAAGTATATGGGTAATTCGGTAATTACACAAAAATTTGATTTATTGTGTAATATTTCATAATTTGATAATTGGAAAATTATATAAATAAGTTTATTTAATTGATCCGAGAAAAATTTTTGAAATCGGAAAATTTTGATTTTCCACTATTCCGCTGCGTTACCGGATTTTCGCCCCTTTAATTGCTGCTTTTGTTTTCCTTTATTCTATATTGCTAATAGAGTTATACTTCTAATCCACTGCATGCATATTACTTGAATATGTTTTCTGACTTTACTTTTGATGCGTATTTTTAAAATAGGTTCTAGAATGTAAGTAGACTTGGATATTGTTAGATTAGTCAAAACCATCGGGAACTGTTTTTCCGATTTTGTTAAAAATCAATATGGTTAGTGACTTAGTTACTAAGGCACGATAAGTAATCTAAATATATATCTGTTTTATGATATAATTGTCTAGAATGAATAGTTTCTGGTGCAGTAAGAATTGACACGAATCAGTTTATGTCTCAAGATTCTTGACTAGCATTAAGAAAACCTCATTATGAATTTGTTTATCTTATAATGACATTTTTTTGGCTTTAGTGACTTTTAGAAGTCACGTGTTTGACACAGTTTGCTAATCAATTATTTGCAATTATTGTGAATAATTGAAGGAAAATTATAAAGCTAAAGAAAGAAGTTGTGTATAGTTGTGTGTAGAGAATATCGATTCTTATAATACGACAACTGTATGTATTGGATACCAGATCTCCCATCTAATTATTTAAAATAATGTTTATTGATTGTTTTTTATATTTGATATCAGAACTTGTGACTACCGACGCACCACCTTGTTTGATTGTTCGAACTGAAAAAATTAGAAGCGCAAGTTACAGGCGATCCGATCAATGATAAGATTAAACTATCAGAACTGAAACTATTGTGTCCTTCTGGGTTTGTCAAAGATTACACTTATCTTATATAAACTTACTTTAATCACTCTATGGGCACTTGGAAAACCATTAAATGAAGCAAATCTACTTTGATTAAAGCTCAATTTTTACGAACCCTAATTCATAAAAATTATAAAAACCCACCAACATAAAAACACAACAATGCAGCATAGAAAGATCAAAGACACAGCAGTGCAGTAATAGAACAATTTAGGCGCAAAAGCTCTTAAAGTCTAGGCGCGCGTTTCAAGGCGTAAGGCGCTCGCCTGATGAATGTTAAGCGCATATTTATAAATATAATTTTTCAACAAAAAAAAAAAAAGGAAAAACGTATATTTTCTGATCATTTTATTTTGAGAATTTTTCAATATTTTTGATCAAATTATAAAAAAAAATTTATAAATTGTTGCACTGAATTAAATTTATGATAACTAAGATATTAATATTTACTTGTTATCTTATGTATAATTTTATTATTGACTAGTATAATCTTTTAGTTAAAATTATGTCCCCAATAATTATAGATGTTTAATCTATTATTAATTATTATGACAAACATTTGTATTTCATAAAATATAATTTTTCTTATAATTTTTAACAATCCCAAGAAATAATCTAAGAGTCAAGCAAAAGTAAATAAATTAAATTAAATTATGAGATTTATTGTTAAGCCCATGAAAACAAACTCAACCTAAGGGTTAAAATGTCATCTCATTCTCCTCCTCCTCCTCCTCCTCCTCCTGCTTTAAGTGCTCATATCCTGCTGCTGCTTTTGCTTCTGCTGCTGCTTGCTTCTGTTTCTGCTTCTGCTGCTGCTGCTGCTTGCTTCTGTTTCTGCTTCTGCTTCTTCATCTCTTTCTCCTCTGCTTCTTCTCATTCTCCTTCTGCTTCTGCTTCTTCTGCTTCTCTTTCTCATTCTCCTTCTGCTTCTTCTGATTCTGCTTCTCATTCTCCTTTGCTTCTTCTGCTTCTTCTTCTTCTCATTCTCCCGCTTCTACTTATGTTGCTTCTGCTTCCTCTTCTTCAGAGGTTGGTTTTCAGAGTCTGATTTCAGAGGCTTATTGAGAGTCTGCCTTCAGAGTCTGAACTGATGCTGCATTCAAAGTCTGACCTGAAACAAAATTATACACCTCTATGAGTTTTAAGAATATGGCGTTAATTTTTAGTAATATGCTTTAACTGATCAAATATGATTCTAACATTCATGAAGCACATCAATCAACTAATTCAGGCAAGCTAAGAACCCTATCATGTATAGAAAAGTTAAATGTCATGAACTCCACAACATGTTTCAAACCATAGCATGCAACACCAACTCCAATCCCAGTAAAACAAGCCTGCAAAACGTGCAAGAAATAAATTACGACAGGCTGACAGCTATCACCAAGATTAGAAACAAGTAGATTTATTGGTAGATAAAGAATACAACCTTCTGCATACGAAATATATATACGTAGATATACACAGAGAGAAAGAGAGAGAATTAATAAAACAGTTCGACTAACTGTCAAAGACAACAAAAGAAAAATAAATTGATAACAAAGAATATACACAGAGAGAAGGGAACAACAAAGTAGTTGAAATAAAGTAAAAGCAATAACCTCAGTGATTGGGGGGTATCAATAAATAACGGCATTTTATTGTTGTCTTGAGGAGCATCACTAAGAACATAAGCTACATGTACCTAAAACATGAATAAAGTATTGGAAACCAACCATCCTTCCAATTAAATTCATGCAACAGAAGAATAAACCTAGAGAAACGATCCCTTACCCCATCCCCAAAAGAGAAGAAAAATAAGGCAAATTAAGTACAATAAATGATTTTACCTCCATCTCATGGGGTGTCATCAGGCCTGCAATTTAATCAGCAAAAGATATTAGTACAAACAACCCTGTCAAAACCTTAACTAGAAATATCAAAATGGAAGTTTTCTACAAAATGGAAAATTTTTTATGTTGACTCCTTCATTCACATTCTAAAGTACTATATTGTTGTCTTGAGGAGCATCACTAATGCCAGAAGGAGGATCTTGTTGTAACCTCTTAAAATCCCTCATCGATATCTTCCTTGCAGGAGTTGACATTCTCACCGCCTACATATACAGTAAAAGGCCAAACCAAAAAAAAAAAAAACACTTCTCAGTGTCGTCAATTGTTTCACAAACAATGAACAAGCAGCCACTTAAACAAATTGGAACCAACAAAAGTTCCTCAAGGGTAATCAACAGACAAGATGCACTACATTAAAGTTTGCAAAAAACAAGTTGAGATTCTTTGGTAGTGATAGTAATTATCACTACCGAGTTTAAATTGAGCTGAGATTCAAAAAAAGATCTTGATAACTTCCCTTATTCATTTCACGTGACATACGACACTAATACAATACCAATTGCGGATATAAGAAAGTCATAAATCCATGATAATAATATTCAGATTGCAAGCTTCCCATGCTTTGTCAAGCTGACCAGCATGAGTACCTACAGACAGGACAGCAACAAGAGATGCTGAATTTGGTTTACCTTCTCTTCCTGCATTAGGTCAAAAACTTCAACTGCTGACTCATATGCCCCATTCATTCTGTATCCAGACATCATCGCGCTCCAAAATGCAGGATCATCAGGTTTTATCTCAAATTGGTCAAAAATTCTCCGTGCCCAAGCATGCTTCCCACATTTCATATACATATAAATAAGAGTTGTAGCCATGAATTCATCCTTATTTAACTCAGTTCTAATAACATGTCCATGAGTCTCTTTTCCACACTTCAGAGCAGAATAGTCTGCACAGGCCGATAAAACACTTGTAATGCATTTTAAACATGGGACTGTGCCAGCTAGCTGCATTTTCTGAAAGTACTTAAAAGCTTCAAATACCATTCCTTGTTGAGAAAATCCACTGATCATTGAATTCCAAGTTGACAAATCAGGTTTAAATCCTTCATATGCTAACTGATCAAACAACTCCTTGGCTTTCGAGCTCTGTCCATTTAACATCATTCCATATATCATCGAATTCCATGTCAGAATATTTCTGCTCCCATTCAATTCCTGGAATACATTATGAGCCCAAGGCAAACAACCGCATTTTGAATACATGTCAACAAGTGCAGTACCAACCATAGTATCAGATTGCATATCAATTTTCTTTATAAGCCCATGAACCTGCCTACCAAACTGAAGATATAAAAGATTTGCACACGTAGAAATAACAGAAATAAATGTAACTGAATCGGGTGCTTCACTTAAACACTTCCTCATGTCCTTGAACATTTTTAACACCACTAGAGGAACCCCATTATTCAAAAGCCCGGTGAAAAGGGCACAATAGCTCACAACATCCTTCTCAGGCATCTCTCCAAACACTCTAGTAGCCAAAACTATTTCTTTCTTATTCGAATACATAGTCATTAATGAATTTGCCACACATACATCTATCTCAACGCCCAACTTTATCGTCAAACAATGCATTTGCAAGCCATGATCAAGACTCTCACAAGCAGACAACGCACTAGCAACAGTGACAGAATTAGGCGTAAAAGATCCAACCACCGCTTCTTTAAACACCCTCAAAGCTTGTTTAAAATACCCATTGTGGGCAAACCCAGAAATTACCGAGGTCAAAGACACCAAGTTCCGGTCAGGCATTTCATCGAACACTTTAAGAGCATCACTAAGCAGATTGAGTTTCATGTACATTCCAATCAGAGCATTGGCTGCATACACATCTGATGAAAACCGAGATTTGATGAGATGGGCATGGATGATCTGGCCTTGGGTGGGTGATTTCAGCTTGGCGCATGCTTTGAACAGAGGGGGGAAGGTGAATTTGTGGGGGAGCAAAGAAGTAGAGTGGTGCTGTGTGTATAAATTAAGTGCTTCTTTGTAGAAGCCATTTGTTACTAGTTTTGCTATTTGGTGTTTCATTTGATGAGTCACGAATTTGCGTTCTTGAGATGAAGAAGACGAGCAGAGCGGCTGGGATTTTAGGGTTTCGAGTTAAAAGAAAGCTTTTATATGTTGGTTTGCCGGCGAAAAAAATAAAGTTTCATGTAATATAATATTTTAAATTCACTTAAAAATCAATTAAAATATAAACCGTTAGATTTAAGCAAAATTGAATCCAATGGGTAGAATCCTATATGTATGCCGTACAGGCATGTAAAATATTCAATCAAGCTTTTATACTGAATATTTTATACTTAAATTTTATTTACACTTTGCTTATATTTTACATTATATTATGTGTTGATGGCTGTTTTTCGTTCCAGAAGTGATTTGGGAAAAATCATTTCTCGAACAAACCTCCCACAAACAGTGAATTTGTTTGGTTAGTTATGAACTAAATCAAACTTCGCAAGCAATCAGAAAACACGTAAAAGATAAAGGGTTTAATGTTGTTCGGCGAAATGGATCCAACCTACGTCCACTGATGCAAAGGAAATAAAATCTTTTATTAGGAGCTCGGGTCAGACCGACATGCTCTATCTCTCGCTTACACTAAGTTTTTGCTCTCTTTTATAAGTTATCAGAATGCGTGAGAAAAATTAACCAACCATTTACAATGGATTCTCAACCCCTTTATAAGAGCAAGCTGTTTTATTTACACTTTGCTTATATTTTACCTCTTTATATGTACAGACAAATTTGACATTTGAAATTGAAACCAATAACAATAGATTTGAAATAATGCATTTTAATGTGAAATATATTTTGTTAATATTTTATTATTTATTTAATATTTATTAATATTTTTTTTGTTAGTTTACTTTAGTAAATATAAACTTTAACCATTAAAATGAAATTTTGGTATTGAAGTTTTGGTTCATGTCTTTTAGTGCACATCCATGCATGGCTCTCTCTTATAATTTATATTCAAGGAAAAGCTTCCAATTTTTTGAAACTGATGACATATAAACAAATAAAATGGTGGTTAATTAGGCTTTGGAGTTTGGATCCAGTTTTGTGGTTTAATTGTAATTAACAGCTTAATGTTTGAGATTGCTTCTTGTAAACTGGAAGTCGTAAAAGTATAAAAAATAAAAATAAAAATAAAATTCTATCTCAATGCTCATTAGTTTTGGTATTTAATATATATATATATATATATATATTTTTATCTCCATACTCATTAACTTTAAAAAATATAATTTTTTTAAAGTAAATATAAAAAAAAAAAAAAAAAAAAAAAAAAAATCCACCTCCATACTCATTAATTTAAGTAATATAAGAAATTTGAAGTAAATATGAAATTAATTTCCATTATCATTAACTTTAAAAATAAAAAATTTGATTGTATTAATACTTGAAAAATTATCATTGGTGTAAAGTATTAGGTATATGTAGTATGTTTTGGTTTCTTCAATATATGTCAATTATTCCTGAAACTACTAGCAATGTATTCGTGCTCATTTTTATCTCAATGCTTATTAACTTTAGTAAATATAAAATTTTTAATCTCCATGATCATTAACTTTAGAAATATAAGCAAAAATAATGCGAAAGATTATTAAACTTGATACCAATACCAAACTTGAAACTCTTCTAATGGTTGAAAAATAATATGAAATTGATAGTATTAAACGTGAAACTAGAACCATTAAAAATGAATGAAAATGAAACAAAATAATTTATACTCCAATAATTAGTCTTGGCCGAATTTTTGGAATAAAAAATAAATATATAGATATATTTTTTTTGTTTCATTTAATCATTAATTCAACTTGTGTAAATGATCATTACACCATTTAATGATTTTAAACAAGTCAAATAAAGCATGTAAATTATGATGACCACATATAAACTTGTTGAATCATACTGGTTGAGGTCATGTCATATGTTTAATTCCCCCGTCACATGTATCCAGATATATCTCATAGATATATATATATATATATATATATATATATATATATATATATATATATATATATATATAAACGTCAGATCTCTATAGGGATAATCATGTCGACGTGTCTTTTTACTCTTTATATATCTATTAATTTTAATTTGTTTAATAAATATTACAAATTTCGTATTTATTGTTATTTATTTTGTGTTCATTAATTCATTTAAATTTTATGATTCTTTTTTAATTTATTTAACACTACTCATGTATAATAAAAATGTTCTCATGTATATTAGAAAAATATATTTTAAAAGAATAGTATAAGTAATAATATAAAAAGCTACACTTAAAAATATAAAAACATAAATTATAATCTATGTTGTCTCCAAAGTCTCATCCTGACGCACTTGGTGATATACACAATACTTCATATCATAATTGATTACGTATCATATAACGAGTGGGTCATTCTTTAGCTTCGTACGATGAATGTTCTCACCACCACGTTAGGATAAGTGATACAAGGTAATGAGGGTGTAAGAAAACTTGCACGAAATGTCTGCCAACATAAGTAATAGCTATTTCTTGTCGAGCACAAATTATTTATCTAATGGTTTTAGCCTAATTATTTTTACCATACTTAGTTATGGATACTGATTTACGAAAGTAAATAAGACAAATAACTTTTAATAAAACAAAAATAAAAAATCAACACTTTTAATAAAATAAATTTCTCTACTTTCAAAATAAATAAAAAATATGCATAAAAATATATGAGATTTATTAAACAAATAGATTATCAAAAAATAAAAATATCTATTATATATAAGTAGTGTCAAATAAATTAATAAAGAATCAAAAAAATTAAATGAATAGATAAACACAAAATAAATAAGAATAAATAAAAAATTTGTAATATTTATTAAACAAATAAAAAAGAAAATATATATAAAGAACAAAAAAAATATAAATTTAACAAAAATAAATAAAAAATATGCATAAAAATATATGAGATTTATTAAACAAATAGATTATCAAAAAATAAAAATATCTATTATATATAAGTAGTGTCAAATAAATTAATAAAGAATCAAAAAAATTAAATGAATAGATAAACACAAAATAAATAAGAATAAATAAAAAATTTGTAATATTTATTAAACAAATAAAAAAGAAAATATATATAAAGAACAAAAAAAATATAAATTTAACAAAAATAAAAAAAAATCATAAAATAAAAATATTTTGTAAGGGATAATTGTTTTTCAAAAATGATAAACTCACTCACACTCTCACTCACAATTATCCCAACCCTCTTACTGTAGCTACAGTAAATTACTGTAGTTCACTGTAGCTACAGTGAGAGGGTTGGGATAAGTGTGAGTGAGTATATCATTACTCATTGTTTTTACAAAGAAAGAGATATTTTTATAATTATGGGAGAGGAGCAAATTTCTATCAAAATGCATGGGGGCAATCAGGCGAAAGGCATGGGGAATGAAGGACGCCCATCAAACTCTAGGGTCCTCTAATCACATGTCCTACATTTATCACCTCGATTTGACTTCAACATTTATTGGCCCCATCAAATTCCACACCACCACTCAGTCAATGGGTCGGTTTGAAACTAATTGAATGTCGGTTTTACTCTTCGATGTTAAAGGCATGTCTAGATTGGCCAAAAAACCAATCTCATTCACTCCACCAAACATTCTTGCCACCAATGTTTAAATGGGTACGAAGTTTCCTCTCATCAGGTTCGCATAGCTTAAGGTCAACTAATTTAGCCCACACATGAACCAAAACGAGTATATTTCACTGGTTGTGTCTAGAATCACGCAAAATAGACTCACTACACCAAAATTAATATGGAATTTTTTTTTTAGCATGTGAAGATGTGCGTTATTGGAGTAAGTTTGTTATTGACTAGTATATACGATATAGCTATATAGTGGTTGGGTTGGTATAAGTTCTTTAGTAATAGAAGTACATGATTGATGGGATACGTATATGAAAAGAAATGTATATTTGGTAAGACATTGTATCAATGTCTTCAGATAAGAATTCTGAAATGGATTATGTTTGATTGATAAGGAAATGATACGAGGACTGTTGAAGGCTATGGTATTTGAATTTGAAGTAATGTGTTTATTTGTATGCTTGATGTATGTAAAGTAGTGTTTGCTATGTATGTGCGTGTGTATGAAAAATCGTATTATAGTTTATGTTACGTGATATGTACGAATGTGTGTTGTTTGAGTTATGTGTTCTTTGATGTGTTGACTGTTATGAATGTTTCGTTGTCTGTTACACGATGCTTGTATGTATGTTTGAGTGCATGGGTATGTATGCTATAACTCGCGAGATGTATGGATCGTGTGTATTTTTGAGGAATGAATGAATGACCAGAAAGCTGGTGCGAGTATAAGTATGTTAGCTAAGTTCGTTATCGTATATGCATATATTGTGAAAGAGACTAATTTTTTTTTGTAAGATTGAGTTAATAGGCATAGATCTAAACAAAAATTTTGAAAATTGGATTTGCATGAACGAAAGAGAAGTGATCTATGGTTATTGAACTGATACATGTGAGTGCGATAAGTCATGAATGTTAAACTATCATAAGATTATCGAAATAAAGAAAGTTCTTTGGACTTACCGATTTGATGATATTTCAAAGAGGTTTAATCGTGATAAAATATAAACGTGTAACTTCATGATTCATACAATTAGAACGGATTTGATGTTAAGTAAGTACTCTGTGATATTTGAAGTTTTGCTTTATATGTTTTGGGATGTTGCATATTCGACTGACCGGTATATATATATGTAAGTAGAGCATGGAAAATTGATGACATTGAAATCGCATTGATTTAATAGTTCATATATATTTGGATAGTGAATGTTATAATATGTTTGACATATATGCTTTGGTTGTGCATGGTTACTTACTGAGTTTTAAAACTCACACCAAACCAGTTTGCTAGTTTTGCAGGTTGGCTTCTAGATTAGTTGATCACATCAGCTTTGGAAGTCATGCTCGAGACGTGGATCACCCAAGCGGCAGTCACCCTCGTAAGTGTCATGGGAAAAGTTTTAGAAGATTAGGATTTTTGATTTATTGTTTTATTTATCGTGCTGAGCACGTGGTTTGTATTATAAGTCAAAGTTTTGATTGTTTATGATATGGTGGGCACAGAGCCCTTGAGTGTTCATAGATAGCGTGGGCGGAGCCCTTAGGATATGATTTTGATGAGATTTATGTGGACCTGGGGTCCTTTTATTTGTTTGGAGTATTCTTGGATTGCCTTTGCTGCTGGACTGGGATCCAGGTTGTCCGGTTTAGGATACATCATGTCGGATTTTCATAAATTTGGATGGCTTATGGAGATGGGTCAATCTTGTCTCCTGCCAGTAGCATCCTGCCTCTGGCGGGGTATTACATATTTATATTTTAATTATCTTAATTATTTAATTATTTAATAATTAATTAAATACAAATATCTTAAATATATATTATATTTACTTTAAATATCTCAAATACATATATTAATGATATATGTCAAATATCATAATTTGACAATTAATTAATGTGCATTTAATAATATCATATATTAAATACAAATACACACTAATTAGAAAATGACGGTTCGGCCCCTAAAACATGTATCTTTCGTTTAACCGTTAAACGATTTATAAATCATCACCATTATTCATAAAAGTTGCCACAGTGCTCTACGAGTATATTTTATTAATGAGACTCTCTAGATTTAGGTATATCTGTCACGACTCCAATTTCGTGTCCATAATTCACCCACCCATAAATTATGACGACCACAGATAAACTCGCCGAATCATACAGGTCGAGGTCATTACATATGTTTAATTCCTCCATCACAGGTATTCGGATATATCCCAGAGATATAGATGTAAACGTCAAATCTCTATAGGGGCAATCCCGTCGACGTCTCTATTAAAGTTTGCAAAAAACAACAAGTTGAGATGCTTTGGTAATTATCACTACCGAGTTGAAATTGAGCTAAGATTCAAAGAAAGATCTTGAGAACTTCCCTTATTCATTTCACATGACATACGTCACTAATATAATACCAATTACGGATATAAGAAAGTCATAAATCCATGATTATAATATTCAGATTCCAAACATCCCATGCTTTGTCAGGCTGACCAGTATGAGTACATGCAGACAGGACAACAACAAGAGATGCTGAATTTGGTTTTATCTTCTCTCTCCTGCATTAGGTCAAAAACTTCAACCACTGAATCATAAGCCCCATTAATTCTGTATCCAGACATCATCGCATTCCAAAATACAGGATTATCAGGTTTTATCTCAAATTGGTCAAAAACTCTTCGTGCCCAAGCGTGTTTCCCACATTTCATATACATATAAATAAGAGTTGTAGCCATGAATTCATCATTATTTAACTCAGTTCTAATAACATGACCATGAGTCTCTTTTCCACACTTCAGAGCAGAATAGTTTGCACAGGCTGATAAAACACTTGTAATGCATTTTAAACATGGGTCTGTGCCAGCTAGCTGTATTTTTTGAAAGTACTTAAAAGCTTGAAATACCATTCCTTGTTGAGAAAATCCACTGATCATTGAATTCTAAGTTGCTAAATCAGGTTTAAATCCTTCATATGCTAACTGATCAAACAACTCCATGGCTTTCAAGCTTTGTCCATTTAACATCATTTCATATATCATCGAATTCTATGTCAGATTAATTCTACTCCCATTCAATTCCTGGAATACATTATGAGCCCATGGCAAACAACCGCATTTTGAATACATGTCAACACATGCAATACCAACCATAGTATCAGATTGCATCTCAATTTTCTTTATAATCCCATGAACCTACCTACCAAATTGAATATATAAAAGATTTGCACAGTAGAAATAACAGAAATAAATATAATTGGATCAGGTGCGAGGGGATATATGTTCTATGATACCGAGCATCGAAATGTGTTCGTAGCTCGTTTCGTAAAATTTCTAGAAGTAGAATTTTTGTCAGAAGGTGGTAATAATAGACAGGTTAAACTTGATGAAGTCCAACCTGAAAACAACGAACCAATGGAGGAACCCGAGATTCAAGTAGATGAAGAACCTTCAACACACACACTTCGTAGGTCACAAAGGGTATCTAGACCTCCTGAACGCTTGTATTTGATACAAGAAAAGAGTCTAGATGTTCTCTTAGTAGAAGAGACTGACTCTTTTACCTATAGAGAATCGATGTTGGACATCGACTCCCTGAAATGTCAAAGTGCCATGAAATCCGAGATAGACTCAATACATGAGAATCAAGTTTGGGACTTGGTTCAGCTTCCTGAAGGAATTGTTCCTATCGGTTGTAAATGGGTTTACAAGAGGAAGCGAGGGCCTAACGGTAAGGTTGAAACATACAAGGCCCGACTAGTAGCAAAAGGTTACACGCAGCGACCTGGTGTCTACTACGATGAAACTTTTTCACCAGTTGCAATGCTTAAGTCTATTCGGATTTTGTTTTCTATAGCTGCATATCATGACTACGAGATTTGGCAAATGGATGTCAAAATGGCTTTTCTAAATGGATTACTTGATGAAGAAATATATATGGAACAGCCGGAAGGTTTTGCGTCCAGCGAAAACTCGGGTATGGTATATAAGCTTAAGAAGTCCATTTATGAACTTAAACAAGCTTCACGAAGTTGGAATCTTCGATTCGATGAGATTATTATATCGTCTAGTTTTCTCAAGAATTCAGAAGAATCCTGTGTGTATCAGAAGGCCAGTGGGAGCATGGTCGTGTTTTTAGTCCTATATATTGATGACATCCTAATCATTGGGAATGATGTAGAAATGTTACAAAGCGTCAAAGCGTATCTATGTAAGAATTTCTCCATGAAGGACCTAGAAGAAACTTCTTATGTTTTAGGGATAAAACTCTATAGAGATAGACAAATGAGGCTGATTGGGTTATCCCAATCAACCTACATAGATAAGATCTTGAAACGGTATAACTTTAGTAACTGTAAGACAGCAAACATATCATTCAGGTATGGGATTCATCTTCGAAGAAGATGAGTCCAAAAACAGAAGATGAGAAGGTTAGAATGTCTAACCAACCTTATGCTTCGTGTTTGGGTAGCATAATGTATGTCATGTTATGTACTAGGCCTGATATCAGTTCGATGTTAGCGTAACTAGTAGATATCAGTCCAATCCAGGTAATGACCATTGGATGGCCATTAAACATATCTTAAAGTATCTTAAAGGTACTAAGGAAAAGTTGATAATTTATGGAGGAGACGAGCTACAAGTTAATAGGTATACGGATTCCGAATTCCAATCGGATCCCGATGATAGAAAGTCTAAATAAGGAAAAGCTTCCAATTTTTTGAAACTGATGACATATAAACAAATAAAATGGTGGTTAATTAGGCTTTGGAGTTTGGATCCAGTTTTGTGGTTTAATTGTAATTAACAGCTTAATGTTTGAGATTGCTTCTTGTAAACTGGAAGTCGTAAAAGTATAAAAAATAAAAATAAAAATAAAATTCTATCTCAATGCTCATTAGTTTTGGTATTTAAAATATATATATATATATATATATATATATATATATATATTATATTTTTTATCTCATACTCATTAACTTTAAAAATATAATTTTTTTAAAGTAAATATAAAAAAAAAAAAAAAAAAATCCACCTCCATACTCATTAATTTAAGTAATATAAGAAATTTGAAGTAAATATGAAATTAATTTCCATTATCATTAACTTTAAAAATAAAATTTGATTGTATTAATACTTGAAAAATTATCATTGGTGTAAAGTATTAGGTATATGTAGTATGTTTTGGTTTCTTCAATATATGTCAATTATTCCTGAAACTACTAGCAATGTATTCGTGCTCATTTTTAATATATGTCAATAAAATTTTTAATCTCCATGATCATTAACTTTAGAAATATAAGCAAAAATAATGCGAAAGATTATTAAACTTGATACCAATAATCCATGATCATTAGCTTATGGAGATGGGTCAATCTTGTCTCCTGCCAGTAGCATCCTCCTCTGGCGGGGTATTACATATTTATATTTTAATTATCTTAATTATTTAATTATTTAATAATTAAATAATTAATTAAATACAAATATCTTAAATATATATTATATTTACTTTAAATCTCAAATACATATATTAATGATATATGTCAAATATCATAATTTGACAATTAATTAATGTGCATTTAATAATATCATATATTAAATACAAATACACACACTAATAGAAATGACGGTTCGGCCCCTAAAACATGTATCTTTCGTTTAACCGTTAAACGATTTATAAATAATCACAATTATTCATAAAAGTTGCCCTAGTGCTCTACAAGTATATTTTATTAATGAGACTCTCTAGATTCAGGTATATCCGTCACGACTCAAATTTCGTGTCCATAATTCACCCACCCATAAATTATGACGACCACAGATAAACCCGCCGAATCATACAGGTCGAGGTCATTACATATGTTTAATTCCTCTGTCACATGTATTCGGATATATCTCATAGATATAGATGTAAACGTCAAATCTCTATAGGGGCAATCCAGTCGACGTCTCTATTAAAGTTTGCAAAAATCAACAAGTTGAGATGCTTTGGTAATTATCACTACCGAGTTGAAATTGAGCTAAGATTCAAAGAAAGATCTTGAGAACTTCCCTTATTCATTTCACATGACATACGTCACTAATATAATACCAATTGCGGATATAAGAAAGTCATAAATCCATGATTATAATATTCAGATTCCAAACATCCTATGCTTTGTCAGGCTGACCAGTATGAGTACATCCAGACAGGACAACAACAAGAGATGCTGAATTTGGTTTTATCTTCTCTTCCTGCATTAGGTCAAAAACTTCAACCACTGAATCATAAGCCCCATTAATTCTGTATCCAGACATCATCGCATTCCAAAATACAGGATTATCAGGTTTTATCTCAAATTGGTCAAAAACTCTTCGTGCCCAAGCATGTTTCCCATATTTTATCTCAAATTGGTCAAAAACTCTTCGTGCCCAAACACATGCAATACCAACCATAGTATCATATTGCATCTCAATTTTCTTTATAAGCCCATGAACCTACCTACCAAACTGAATATAATAGTAGAGCATAATCTTTAGAAGATTTATGTAATGATAACTTTAGTGTTTAATCCATTAAGCTTGCCAATTATCATATACCCAAATATATGAGAACTATACCGTTATGCTCCCACAACGCGCACAAGTGTAATACTAGTATATTCCGCATTATCGATGTCCAA
Organism: Zanthoxylum bungeanum; assembly: GCA_019454045.1. Classification (NCBI taxonomy): domain Eukaryota; kingdom Viridiplantae; phylum Streptophyta; class Magnoliopsida; order Sapindales; family Rutaceae; genus Zanthoxylum; species Zanthoxylum bungeanum. The sequence continues at coordinate 136,505 of SKCR01028740.1, read as the reverse complement.
TCTCGATAATACTATGACTAGTGATATTTAATGATTAAACCTTCGTGGATTGATACTGTCTCATATCATCTCAATCTGAAACTAATCATATGGACCTTTTATCATTTATACATCTAGGTAATCCAATTACAAATGATAAAATGACAATTTCTTTTGTCACATAGTTAATTTGTACAACAACACCATGATCTGTACAAATAGTGATGCTATGGGTCATAATTGTCCAGCAATATCCCACTTGGCCTATAGCCAATCTCAAGTGTCCTACACTCGAACTATGTACGGTTCGCTCAAACTTCTGCTGAGGAAATGCTTTCGTCAGCGAATTTGCAGGGTTATCATCTGATGCGATTTATTCGATCATCACATCGCCACGATGTATGATCCGAACGAATCAGATGAATATTTGAAGTATATATCTGGATCGTTGATGAGACCTTTAATTCTTCAACCTGTGTTGTAGCTTAGCTCAGCTGCTAACAGAACTATTCCTAATCTAATTAGGATTATTATAGATCCAAATGGCTTCTATTGATGCCTCAGCTGTAGCAATAACCCGCTTTTATTGTTTATTCGGTAACAATATCTTGCTTGGAAGATTTCCAGCTCACTGTTCCGTTATTCAAACTTTATAGTACCGTTATTACGACTTACAGTCGTTTTTATCGGTTAGGAAACTTGCAACGGTGAACCCAGTCACTTCAAGTTCTCATTCTCCATAGGTTTAAGAAGGCATCCTTAGTTCATCTAATATACCATAGGATGTTCTTAACATCAATCCAGTGACTATCACTTGATTGGCCTGATTGTGACTCAATGTGCTCAAAGCACATGAGACACCAGGTCGCGTACATTTATTTCAATGTACGAGTTCTCGGAGAGTACCAACAACTTTTAGATCTATCCCAGTAGATCCCTATTCCTAGAATAAAGGTTGTATCTCCCAAGAATTCTACGGAGAATTTTTATGAAAGCCAAGCTTTCACCGATTGTATTATGGGAATGTCATTTCCAAGAAATGATATGTCATCATTATATAGGACATTCACTGTCAGTGCGCTCCCACTAACCTCCTTACATACACAAGAATCATTTTCGTTTTGAATTAAATCATACACCATTATGATTACATCAAAACGATAGTTCCAAGAACCCTATGCTTGCTTCAATCCATGAATGGATTGAATTAACTTGCAAACCTTGTTTGCTTGTTCTGGTACGATAAAACCGTCAGGATATTGTAAACATCCTCCAAAAGGTTTCCGTTTAAGGAAAGCGATTTTGACGTTCAGCTGTCACATTTCATAAATGAAACATACAGCATCAGCAAGCATTATCCAAATGGATTTACCCATGGCAACAGGTAAAAGGTTTCGTCGTAATCAACACAATGTTGATAACGATACCTTTTCGCTACAAGCCTACCTTAGTACGTTGGTATGTTGCCATCCATGTATGTCTTCCTTGAAGACTCATATAGTACCATTGTGCACAATGCCTTGCGGTACTTCAACTAGTGTTTACACTTAGTTGGTATACATGGAATCCATTTCGGACTTTATGGCACTTTTCCATAATATGGAGTCGATACCTTGTATCACTTCCTCATACGTAGTCAGCTGGTATTCCTAAAAAAGATTGACATCTTTACGAGGTGAGATCAGAAACCCATACCTCCCAGGTTGTTTTATGACTCTCTCCGACATACGCGGTTCTTGTGTATTCGAAGATTATTGGTATAGTTTCATCCTTGATGAACTATTTGTGTGCCATAAAGGAATCAGTGCCTGGAATAGTATTACTCTGATTTTCATCGAGTTTTGCTTTCCTCCCACTTACCACTGCATATAGGTATTCCTCTTAGGAAAACCGCATGGCGAGCAACAATTACATTGTTCTCTTGTGAGTTGTATAAGTACTTATACTTTGGTTTCCTAGGATAACCTACAATTAGGCACTTATCCGATTTGGGTTCTAGTTTGGTATCATCCAAACATATGCCTAGCATTCCCAAATCTTCAGGAATGAGAAAACCCAGTTTCTTTCATGTTCATATCTAATATGAAATCTGTTAAACAGATTTTTATGGAACCCTATTTAAAATAAGTTTTGCACTGTTTAATGCGTATCCCTTGAAGGAAAATAGTAGCTCAGAGCGACTCATGATTAACCTTATCATGTCCAACAAAATTCGGTTTCTCCGTTCAGACACACCGCTGAATTGAGGTGTTCCGGGAGGAGTCCAATGTGAAAGAATACTATACTCTTTCAGGTATTCGAGAAACTTATTGCTTAAGTATTTTTCATCATAGTCTAACCGTGACAGTTTTAATACTTTAGCCGATCTGTTTGTCTACTTCGTGTCGAAACTCTTTGAATTTTTCAAAAGTTTCTGATTCGTGTTTCAAAAGAAACACATAACCACAACGCGATGCCACATCCGTAAAGGTCACGAAATATTCATATCCACCTCTAGCCTAGCTAGACATGGGCCCACTTACGTCACTATGAACGAGGGCTAACCGATCGGTGGCACTTGCACTTTTACCAAGTAAAGAGTGTTTTAGGCGATTTGCCTAATAAACCAGATTCGTAGACATCATTTGAATAGAATCAAATCAGTCCTAGTACCCACTCTTCGAAAGTGTGGATATACGAGTCTTGTTAATTGTGTCCCAGACAACAATGCCACAAATGAGTCTCAACTGATTAAATCAGTTTGAGCAATTTGTTTGTCATATTATATGTTTGAGATTTATTTATATTCAAAATATAAATATCGTTTTTAACATCTAATGTGCTTATCTCAATATCATATTTATATAATAAAATACTTTAGTGTTCTAGAATATAAAGGTATATCCGCAATGGATTAAACCCTGATATATAGATAATGTTTCTAGTCAAACTAGTTATATTTTAACAGTTTCCTAATTTAGGTACACACCAGAAGGGTAGTTCCTAAACATAGGTATCTACGGCTAAAACAGCGATAGTTGTCCCGTTTCTGATTCACAGATAAATCTCAACTGAAGTCAGTCACCTGCTTATCAGCAGATTCTGCACACCAGTACATATTTATGTACCGCTTCTAGTATCAAAATCTAATTTTGAAACTAATAGAGAACATGTTTATGACAAACATTTTTGAAGTCGGAGCCTTGCCCGTCTTCACTTCCTTCATGTCTGCCTTGTCCATACGGCAGTCATGCTTCAGTGACCCCGTTTTCCACAGTTTAGGCAGACATCTTGGGATATGTCATTTGTCTTCCTAAAAGATTATGATGATTTTGCCTTTGCCTATTTCTACACCCCAGAAGCCTTCGGCCAAGCCTTGGCCTTCTAGAATGTCGAAGTAAGATGCGCCTTGCGCTTCTTGCCTTATTGCAAACTTTGGCTTTGTCTCCTTGAGCACAACCATTAACTCTCCAAGAGTTTACTATTGCAATTTAGTACTTCTAAGATCTAAGGATAGATATATGAAGATCCTTCAATTTCAATATCATATTATAAGGATCTAATCCTTAGTTCTGATTAAGAAATTAAGGAGTCAATTTGGCAAGCATAACAGATCAAGCACTAAAGTTATCATCACATGAATATTCCAAATATCATGTTCTATTATTTGCTCAACTCCGGGCTTAGGCTCGAGACATCACTCTATCAAATAAAGTAACTTCTCGGTCTCTAGGACTATCCTGAGATTTTATTACCAATTTGAAAATTAAAGCCGTTTAAAAACATTTTCACCCATGATTATGTTTTAAACACTAATTTTTCAATTTATCTTGATTCCAATAGTCCAACTATCGAATCAACGATTTTAGGTACTATCGATTATAATGATTACTATAGTCTAACTATATAATCAACTATAATTTAATTGGTTAAATTCAATTATATTGATTACTATAATCCAATTATAAAATAAACTATTAATTGAAATAGTTTGAATACGGTCCAACTGTTTTAAAACAACGATAAAATATTAGTCCAACTAATATATTAATTTATTTGACGAAAAATTGAATGAGCGCGTATTGGCAAGTAACTAAACGAATAATGTAAATTTAATACTTGCCTTCCACTATTTTTCGGCGAGCCTTTAACCCTCTGTGGAGTTCTCGAGAAACCTTGTTTCCTAGTGGGATAGGATCCTGTTAAATAACACACAATCTTGACTTTGGCCAACAAATTGTATGATAATTAACTAGGTAGATCTCTAAGATCAATTGGATCCAATCCAATTCCTAGATCCAGTAGTTGGACATCCAAGTCCGAAACATATATATTATATATGCCAATATATCCAATATATTCCATAACCTTTTTCCTCTGAATCAACTAAGCATTGGCTTTGGCACAACAAACTTAGTGATCACAGTTAAGCGGAACCCATTGACTTTGGAAAGCTTCGTAATCAATGTCGATGGACAAGAAGTGATCTTGACTTTGGCCAACAAATCATAACTTGGACAAGACACCGATATGGAACAAAGCCTTCATGATTCATACACATCCGCGACGGACAAAGGTCTTGACTTTGGCCAACAAACCAGTGCCAATCTTGGATCTTGAGTAAGAATCACTCAATGAAAGGAAAAACGCTTAATATGTAGTGATGGTTTTTTTCGCGTAATTGGCAACCAATTAATTATCTTTGTTAAGGTCTCATCATCATACACCCTTAAACATGCATTCTAAAAACATAATAAGGCGCGTATAAATAAATAATAATGATATGCGGATGGATACTTAACACATTGTTCCTAGAACAAATCTCTCCATTTCCTCTCTCCCGCTAGCACAAGTATTACTTCTACCCGATTACATAACATTTCTAAAGAAACCTCATTTACATTGAGGGGAATAGGTGAGAAGAGAAATACAAATAGTCAAGAGGTAATAGGCTGGACACGCAGGTCCAATTTAATAAATTCTAAATTTATTACAATAATTTCCAAAATTGCCCTCACCCATCTAATATCCATCTGATATACATTATTCATGCATCGCATTCATGTATTCACACAAAGCATGTTATCAATCAATCTAATCCAATTAATTAATTTGAAATTAATGACCATCCAATGTTCAAACAACGATTTGATTTTGCGCGAGTCAAACTCGTTTTAAGAATAAGTACTCAAAGTACGAATTCTTGAATTATATTAAACTACAACATTAAATCCAATTTAATTTGTATTAAATACTAATTCTTTATTAAATTCCAAATGAAATATTTACACTTTTTAATGTCTCTTTACGACTTAAATTCTAAATCTAATCATTACGAGTCTCAAAGCCCGATTAACATCCAATGTTAATTTAATTAAAGTCCAATGTGCTTTTAATTAATTTCATAAGGCATAGACTTTTGGTCAATATGGGTCAAACCCAAATACCAAAGCCCATTAAAGGAATCACCCTTATTTGCCAAGAAACCAATTTAGGCCCATTAGGCCCAATTAAAATATTAAAGGTCTATTAGTTATATTTGGACTTTATGGATATGATTTTGGGCCCAATTGGATCCAACCAATTTAGCCTAAACCAAACTTGGTCCAACCAAGCCCATTAAGCCTAAATACAACTTTTACAAGCCCAATTCTAAATTTGGCCCAATTAATTAATTACCAAAATTCCAAATTTCATAATTTAATTAACCTAAAGTGTATTGCCATAATTAATTACTCAAATTAATATTTCCAAAACACTAATTTACACAATTGATTATGCTAATTATCATCAAATTATGTCCAACACAATTGAATCAAAAATCAATCATTTTCATGCTTGCTAGTCACGTCAATTTGGGGTTTTCTTTATCCGATTAGGTTTTAATCCAATTAAATCCTAAATCAACATTACCCAAATGATTTCAACTCATCCAATGATCAAAAACACAAAAATCACCATGACATTTAGGACACCTCCAAGTTTCGGCCAAGCCTTTAATTTGGGGAAAAAATTGATCCAATACATTTTTCACAAAATTGATCACAAACAACTCCAAGTCATCCATATACAAGCATGCTCAAACAAGTAATTTAGTCAAAACATGCTCAAATCCAATTTACCCAAATTTTACCATAAGTGTATTTCATGCTCAAAATGTCTCTGATACCATTGTTGGGTTTCTAAGTTAGTCCCAAGATCGATTTCAAGCATATAAATATGTGTGAATACTCAAAGAGGTATGGCGGAATCATACTTACATTGATCGGCTTTTGCGATGCGATGAACAACAAAAATTTCTCATTGGCTCCTCCATTGAAGCTCACGGCAATGGCATGTTTTGTGCTCCAAGTTGAATCTTCAAGCTCCAAGCTTTGGGTAAGGATTCCATGCCCATAGGTGGGTTTCCCTATCACCTTCGTAAGACTCCGAATGTGTGCTAGCACTCGGAAAAATTTACCGCAAATTCTTCCTATTACCTTCTCATTGCTCACAGCAATTGCCAAGAAATTAAAGAGTTTGGCCCTTGGCCGAGAGAGTGGGGGAGAGGAAGAGAGAAATTGTGTTGTGTGTTAGTTGGTTTGATTTCAAAAATCAAATATCTAATACACTTTCCAAAAAATTGTACAAGGCATTAAAGCCATCCAACCACCACCATCAATCATGAATAGTGACTAGTTGTCAATCACTCAAAGTGACAAGACATCCATCACTTAATTGACTAGTGATTTGACGCTTGATGTGACTTGTAGGCCGCACTTGAATTCGAAATGCGAGTGGGCCCGCAAACACTCCCGGGCTCGGGTTCGCTAATTCCGAATTAACGAATTTTCCGTTGCGACGTAATTAAATCAAATTTAATTAAATAATTATGCATAGCAAAATTACTATTCACGTCGCTAGCGAATTAATTCTAAATTAACTCGTTCGCCCGAATTAAAATCTAATTTTAATTCCGCGTCGAAATCCAATTTCGTATAATATATCGAATATATTATTTTATCGATTAATTCCAAATTAATCGTTCTCTCTCTTTAATAATATTTTATCCCAGATAAAATATCTCTGTAATTAATCCCAGATTAATTCTCTCTTATAATTAATCCCAGATTAATAAAATGCGAGTCATACGTCATCGGTGAATCTTCGGGAAGCGACCCATGAGATCCTCGGATATGTTAGCAGTAAATCCGGTCGTCGGACTATCCGAACTCGTACGTACTTAGTACTACGTTTTTACCGATTTACAAGACATGGTTGACTTCTAGCAAAGCACCGTGCCTACCCAATTCTCCACAAATATTCTTAAAGGAATATGTGATCTATATCAGGCGTAGTATACGTAGTATTGCGTATTGCGTATTGCGATCCAGTATCGGATGTCACGTGCAAGGCCTGGGGCTGGAATTGTGTCTACCCCGTACGAATCACATATCAGATCTCTGGTAACTAGTCTCTATAATCGGATAAACATGACCTAATCCTAATATCCCGATAGCTGCAGCATAAAAGAGCACTGGTTCCGTATTCTACATGATCATTATCTTCACTATGACTGGAGTGATACTTCCATCTTGACATCACACCCAATACACTACGATTCTCAATATACCTAGAAGAGGCGTACACAGAACTTGTTAAAGCCCTGGACGACCAAAACCAAAGTATATTGATTGTCGCATGTATTAGCGGTGCAAGTCTTAGGTTAAGACCAAATACACCTACCCTGATTCGAAATTCCATAGACACATAGTCATACTACCAATGGAATTCTGAGGGGTCTATCCAGAGAGAAACTGTTTCCGTACCATCGGTAAACACAACCTCCTATTACACTTGCATGCGTATCTTATACTCAAATATATGAGAACTATGTCGTTATGCTCCCACAACGCGCACAAGTGTAATACTAGTCTATTCCGCATTATCGATGTCCAATCTCGATAATACTACGACTAGGGATATTTAATGATTAAACTTTCGTGGATTGATAATGTCTCATATCATCTCAATCTAGAACTAATCATATGGACCTTTTATCATTTATACATCTAGGTAATCCAATTACAAATGATAAAAGGGCAATTTCCTTTGTCACATAGTTAATTTGTACAACATCATGATTTGTACAAATAGTGATGCTATGGGTCATAATTGTCCAACATGCGGATCTATGCTACCACCCAAGCTCAAAAACCAAGATTTCGGGGATCTGTCAACCCTAGTCCTGCTCAAGGATCTGAGAGCGTCCCCTCAGTCCTCCACATGTGCACATGTCTCTGAATCCGTCAATTCTATAGTATCCGTCAATTCCATCTCTGTAATAGTTATATACTGGTGTGAATTTTTACCTCATGTCCCGAAAACATAAAATCATACTGAAATCTCAAAACTGTAAAAACATTTTTCTGAAATATATTATCTTTCAAAAACATCTAAAACTTTTCTTTAAAAAATACTTTTAATTTCAAAATCTTTTTTTAATTTCAAATCATTTTCTAAAAAATGATAACACACATAAATGCATATTCTTTTCTTATGCTTTTACTTACATGCTCTTATCCTGAGTTATCTCAAGTTCTAAATGCTTATACTACCCTCAGCGCATTCTGCATATTTCACACATGCTCCATACATATTTACAAGCTTCATTACTATTCAAATTCATAGATTTACTTCTAATTTTCCAGTTCTTCTTCAAATAATATCACTTAAAAAAAAATAAGGAATACAGACTGCAATGGATGACTCAAGCCAAAAGAAATTTACAACAAATATCATAAAGAGTTATCATGATGTCCTCAAACCCAAGCCGAAAGAACAATGTACGAACTATATCAGCTTATCAATAAACCAAATATGAATTCCCAGCTAACCTTTTAGAAATTTGATACTAGCAGCATAATAATTATATATCTATATAATAAAGGAGAATGGTGTTGGAGGAAAGAGAGTGTATCCAACGGCTCTCTTTATGTGGCTTAATTGATGGCCCATATCATTTCATCAATAATTGGAGGAAAGATAGTGAATTGATTGATGGAAAGAGTCAAAAATTTTCAAATTAAAAAATAGAAAGTTAAAATAAAATCATTTAATTAAAAAATAAAATCATTTAATTCCGTAACACCGTGCCGTAGGCACGGGCAAATACTGTAACACCGTGCCGTAGGCACATGCCAAATACTGTAACACCGTGCCGTAGGCACAGGCAAATACTATAACACCGTGTCGTAGGCACGGGTCAAATACTGTAACACCGTGCCGTAGGCACGGGCAAAAACTAGTATATATATATATATATATATATATATATATATATATATATATATATATATATATATATATATAATATTGATCTCAGACATATATAATCCCGCCTCCATAAGCCTCTGACTCTGCCGAATTTCGGCATGACCTCTGCTAAAATCGAATAACCTGGATCAAAATCCAGCACCTCAGACAACCTACAGGGCCCAGACACAAAACACAACACTAAAATAATGATCTCAGACATATATAATTGGGCTCCATGCCCGAAAATGCGTATAAACAAAAACTTTTAAAGTTAAACTTATACAATTCAATTCTCTATAACTAAACTCTTAAACAACTTGACTTGAATTCCCCAAGGCCTAGTGACTGGCTGATTGCAGTATTGCTATCCGGCTTCTCAAGCTCTGAAAACTGTGGTCGACCGATCGGGTCACCAACCTGCAAAACTCAAACACTGTTGTGGTGTGAGTCATAAGACTCAGAAAGTAACTATGCTCATTCCTTGAGCGTCAAACACATGTAAAGTCTAAATCCTGTTTCTTTATTAACCTGGTTGTCTATGTGACCATGCAAATATTTACTGGGTCTGAACTAATTATCTATTTCTTAATCATTTCACAAACATATTACTTTGTTACCAGTACCTTTAATCACACACATACTTTAAATCATGTTTGCTATTTATATTTACAAACATTCATAATATATACATCAAGCCTCTATATCACTAATGATCGTATCAAAACCCATCACGCTTTCGTTGCACTAATCTAATTTCTCTGATATCTCAATACTTACCTACTTACGTTTTCCTATTCTAGTTCAGGCATTTATCATAATTATATTTCTTTTATTTCATTGAAATATCATCAAATCGGATTTTTAAATTATTCTTTCTATTAAATAATCATCAACCGTATATTCATATATATATAATCATATTATCGTACATTACCATTCACAGGAGGTTTCTCATATGAAAACATACAATTCATATCAATATCAATCATATATGCATAAGAATGTAATAATGCTATCATGCATTAATATAGGATGTATATAACTCAAGTAATATCTAAAATATATGATCTACAAGCATAATTTGTAAACTAAGTCCCACCTAACCATGCCATGCTTTTATAATACATGAAAACCTTTTCTGATTCTGAAAACACACTTTTCTGAAAACTTCTTTCTAAAGACTCTTTCTAAAAACTTGTTGCTGAAAACTCTATTTTACTTTTTCTTTTTAGAAAATCTCTTTGAAAACTGTACTTGAAAACTAATATCTCTGTCTGAAATCTGTATCTCTGAAAACTAAAAACTTTCTTTGGGTTCTGTGTCTCTGTCTGAAAAACTGGACGTATGAGGGCGTTACGTATCGCCGTCCCCCCATACGCCTATCTGGAGGCAGAAGTGCAAATCCATTACTTTGGGGCGTTACGTATCGCCGTCCCCCAAAGCATGCCACTACTGTCTCATATCTGGTGGTCTTGGGGCGTTACGTATCGTCGTCCCCCAAGCCACAATCTGGAGCTGAGAGTGCGAATCTATGCTACCACCCAAGCTCAAAAACCAGGATTTCGGGGATCTGTCAACCCTAGTCCTGCTCGAGGATCTGAGAGCGTCCCCTCAGTCCTCCACATGTGCACATGTCTCTGAATCCGTCAATTCCATAGTATCCGTCAATTCCATCGCTGTAATAGTTACATACCGGGGTGAGTTTTTACCTCATGCCCCGAAAACATAAAATCATACTGAAATCTCAAAACTGTAAAAACATTTTTCTGAAATATATTGTCTTTCAAAAACATCTGAAACTTTTCTTTAGAAAATACTTTTAATTTCAAAATCTTTTTTTAACTTCAAATCATTTTCTAAAAAATGATAACCCACATAAATGCATATTATTTTCTTATGCTTTTACTTGCATGCTCTTATCCTGAGTTATCTCATGTTCTAAATGCTTATACTACCCTCAGCGCATTCTGCATATTTCACACATGCTCCATACATATTTACATGCTTCATTACTATTCAAATTCATAGATTTACTTCTAATTTTCCAGTTCTTCTTCAAATAAAATTTCACTCAAATAAAATAAGGAATATAGACTGCAATGGATGACTCAAGCCACAAGAAATTTACAACAAATATCATAAAGAGTTATCATGATGTCCTCAACCCAAGCCGAAAGAACAATGTACGAACTATATAAGCTTATCAATAAACCAAATATGAATTCCCAGCTAACCTTTAGAAATTTGATACTAGCAGCATAATAATTATATATATATATATATAAAAAAAAAAAAACTCACTGTTAAACTCAACAAAACATCAAAACAATAACATCGTAGGCCCCTTTAGAAAATAAGACCCATCTCAAGATGCTTAATCTTCAGCATAGTAATCAGTCATCATGCAGGCAATAGAATTAACATAAATAATATTCCAATTCCAAATGATTGTTAATTGAAACTGAAACATGCAGTTAGCAATTATAATTCATCCACCTCTTTCATCCCTCTCAACTTTGATAAAAAGAAATTAGCTACAGACTGCTAAACCTACAATGTGATTATCAAATGTGGTACGAATTACCGACTAAAGAAAACATAATATCCAGCAAATGCAGCCTTCCTAAGTAAGCTCCACAATCCGTATAAAGAAAATCTGAAAAGCTTCTGCCCACACCAAAAGTAACTATCCAAGACTAGGAAGACACTCGCTTTCACTGTGAAACTTCATAACGACTTGGCCACAAGCATGAAGTAAAAATCAAAGACATGAGACCACTTTTTGTTTACTAGAAACTTTCCCTTGCAATCCCAAAACCTCAAGGCAATTGAGCAAAAAGGCCTCATTCAAATATGCTTAGCTTTATGAAGCAACTCAGCAGATTGGCCAAATAGCATACAAAACATAAAATCAATTGCAATCATAAAGTGCCACTACAAAGTAATTTGTAAGATTCTTGTTAAAACCCCAAACACCATGAGGTAGAAATAGACCAAGCTGATTTAGTATTTTAGTTGTGCGAGAAATGCCAAAGAAATGAAGATATTAAAAACTAACTAGCACAAATCACTTGCACAGTCTAATGAGTCAGCAGAAAGGCCAAAATTTCATGTTCAAAAATAACCAACAGTATTCTTAACATAATTAATCACAACTTCGTTCTTTATTCAGAACTCCTCTCAATTTCTAGGGTTGCTACCGACTTTCCCCAGTTTGGACAATCTTCCTAATCTTAAAAATTCTGTTAATTTCTTACTACTATCAAATTTAGATTACTTCTAACATATTTCTATTCCATTACCAAGCTCAATTTCAGAATTAAATTCAAACCTCAAATGACAAAAAAAATCAATTTTGACTCACTCAAGGAAATTATGAACATAGTTTACTTACCTCCTCCTCTGCTCACGGTTTCTCGCACACAGCTTCCCTTCTCTCTCGGTTTCAGCTTCTCCCTTTTCTCTTCGGTCCTTGTTTTTTTATTTTTATTTTTTCAATTCATAAATTCAAACAAATTTCGTGATAATGGATTATCTAATGCATAAATAAATGTTTAAATCAAGTTATTCCATGCAAATCATGCCATAATATCCCTAAATTCACTGATTTTCAAAAAAAAAATGAGAATCTAAAGTTCAGATTTGTAATTTCTCAAAATAAGCAAAGAATGAAGAAACTTACTGGGGTGTGATGTGGCTTGAAGAATTATAGATTTTTGCTTTAGATGATGAAGGAATTTTGCCAAACAAAGGATGTCTGATGGCGTGAGAAAGAAAAGCAATTTGTGGGTTTTTTTTTGCTTTTCTATTTCCTTTGTCTTGCTGGCGTGAGAAAGAAAAGCATTTTGTGGGTTTTCTTTTCTATTTTCTTTGTTTTGCTTATTTATTTATTTATTTTTTTTATTCCTAATGCTCATTGGTTTTCTAGAAAAATGTAGAAATGACACTAAATTGGGATTGGGCTTCACTTCTTTCTTTCAATTTGTCATGGGGCCTTACATAAACAAAGGGAATTTGGGCTTGATTTAGATAAATATATATATACATATTATTATTATTATTTATTTATTTTTATTTTTTTAACTGTTTCGGAAATTATTTACTAACCCAGGGAAAGGAAAAAATTCAAAACGTGAAACAAACAATTGGGGTCGTTACAAGTTCAAACCTTCTACAATGGACTTTCTGGATTAATGAGAACCACAATTGATGCTGCTGAATGAGCTTTAATGGAAAAAAGGAGAAGATCAAGCTTGTGACCTAAAATGGCCAACAACAATTCTTTGTGGCCAACAATTCTTTGTGGCCAACAGAAAAAAGCATGATACAACGAATCGCAGGAATTTATGAAGTTGGAGCCAACACAGCAGTGAATGCTAAGCTAGATCAGATATACAAATTCATGGAAACTCTTATCATGTAAGGCAATATTGGATCCAGAAGTTCACCATATGGAGGAGCACCAAAGTCAGAATCATTCAACCAACATGATGAGATGGTGAATTATGTCAACAATTTCAACATACAGGGAAACAATTCATCATAGTCCACACCTGGCCTTTGAGTGTAACCTTTAGCAACTAGTCGAACCTTGAAGGTTTCAACCTTCCCATCGGGCCCGCGCTTCATTTTTTAAACCCATTTACAACCTACGGGAACAATTCCCTTAGGAAGCGGAACCAAGTACCATACTTGATTCTGAAGCATAGAGTCCATTTCAGAATTCATGGCTTTCTGCCATTTAGCGGAATCAATGTCTAACATTGCTTCTCTATAGGTATACGGATCAGTCTCCTCCATGAGAAGCACATCAAGACTCTTGTCTTGTATCAAATACAAGCGCTCAGGAGGTCTCGATATCCTAGTAGACCTACGGAGAGTGGAACTTGAAGGTTCTGCTTTTGTCTGAACTTTTGAGTCCTCTGTCGGTCTGTCATCTATAGGTTGGACTTCATCAAGTTCAACCCTTCTATGATTGCCACCTTCTGCCAAGAATTCTTCTTCAAGAAATCTGGCAAAACGAGCTACGAACACATTTCGATGCTCGGGTTCATAGAATTGATATCCTTTGGAATTCGAAGGATATCCAACAAACCTAACTTTTCGCCCTCTAGGCAAAAGTTTATCATGCTGCGTCGCCTTATCGTATGCAAGACAGCCCCAAACCCTAATATAATTAAGTTTTGGTTTCCTACCAACCCATATCTCATATGGAGTAGTAGGAACAGCTTTAGAAGGAACCCTATTCAGCAGATGTGCAACAGTCAGAAGAGAATACCCCTACAAAAAGTAAGGTAGATCTGTAAAACTCAACATTGATCGAACCATATCCAATAAAGTCCGATTTCTCCTTTCAGACACTCCATTGTGCTGTGGAGTACCCGGAGGAGTATATTGAGCGAGAATCTCATTCTCTTTAAGATACTCGGTAAACTCATTACTCATATATTCACCGCCTCGCTCTGATCGAAGGCATTTAATGAATTTACCACTTTGTTTTTCTACTTCGTTTCGAAATTCCTTAAAATTTTCAAAGGTTTCTGATTTATGTTTTATCAAATAAACATAACCATACCGTGACAAATCATCGGTAAATGTTACGAAGTAAGAAAAACCACTATGAGCAGTTTGACTTATAGGACCACATACATCACTATTTACGAGTTCCAATAAGTCAGTGGCCTGATTTCCAACACCAGTAAATGGGGCTTTGGTCATTTTACCCTGAATATAAGATTCGCAAGTTGGAAAAGATTGTATGGTTAGATTCTCAATCAAACCATTCTTAACCAACTGGGTTAGGCGTCGTACACCTATATGACCTAACCGCATATGCCATAATTTGGTATCAGTTATTTAATATCTTTTACGTTTATTATCCCTAATTTCATAAACATCTCTAATGGCATGCAAAATATAACGACCTTGCGAATTTGAACATTTGTGTAACAAAACATCATTCATATCATATATATACACATAACAATTCTTAATATGTACATGATATCTTTTTGTATCTAATACAAACATGGATATAATATTAGCTACACAACCAGGCACAAAAACATAATATGTCAAAAATGATGCTGCCTCTGGATAGACGAATCTCGTATTCACCAACGGCTGCTGCAAATAAGGAATCTCCATTTCCAAAATACAGTTGCATCTCGCTTGGATTCAGTATTCTACTAACCTTCAGCCCCTGCAATGAATTACAGATGTGAGTATGACTAACAGAATCTAAAACCCATCCAGAACCAATAACTTCACAAGCCAAAGAGATATCAATGCGAAGGCTCTCTCCCGTCTGACGGAAGCTATATAGTCTTAACAATTGCGCCTCCAATGTCCAATCTTGCCACAGTAGTGGCACTTGTCCTCAGCTGCTTTCTTCTTCTTCAACTTGCCTGGCTTTTCAACTTTTCCTTTAGGAGGAACACCAGAGCCAGTCTTCTTTGCCTTTTTCTTATTCTTCTTGCTCGATCTCGTAGATTGAGAAGAAGAAGAAGAAGAACTAGGCAAAGAGGACTTTGAGATGAGTATCGACATACCCTTCTTGATGTCCTCCTCAGTAGTCTGAAGCATCATATGCAACTGACTATAGGAACATTGGACACCATGCATGTTGAAGTTCATAATGAACTAGGAATACGTCGGTGAGAGTGAGCCAAGAATCAAATTCCTGCCTAAAGTCTCATTCAACTGAAAGTTAAAATTTTGAAGCTGCTCCATGAGGTCCATCATGTGCAGGACATGTGGACTCACGAGCTTGCCATCAGCCAAACGAGCGTGGAACAATTCCACAGAGATTCTATACACCAATGTCTGCTCATGGTTTAGAAAAAGCTCCCGAAGCTGAGTTATAATGCTATAGGAGTCAGACATATCATCATATTGCCTCTTTATATCAGAAGACATAGAACAGAGAATGAGTGATCTGACTCTCAGATCATCATCTCTCCATATTTGGAATGTCTCACTCTCTTCAGGTGTCGACTTTGGAGCAATATCCAAAGGTACTGGACTATCTAGCACATAACCTAACTTCTCGGACATTAAGAAATCTCAAATCCAATTCCCATTCACTAAAATTCTCAGGACCAGTTAATTTATTCGCGCCCAGGACACAAGCAAAAGGAATAGAAGAAGTAGTAGCTGCCATCACAAACTTTACAAAAGAAACATGAGTTACCAGATAAAAGTAATTTCATCAATATCATAAAACATCCAACATATCATGATTTTTAATATAAGGATGCCCTCCCACTATTTTACATAAATTGATAATCCCCAAACAAAATACGAGAATTCAATAATTTAATTAAATTCTATAGCAGGAAGTATACCTCACAAATATATTTAAATACATAGCTTTGGCACATTGTGCCCAAATATATTTGAAAGTAGGTAACAATTACCAATCACATTCAATGTGACTCTTTTAAATAGGTCCTGAACTGTTTCCGATCCTCACTGCTTTGGCATCTATTGGATGGGGCGTATACAAGGAAATACTCGTCAATATACATATCCAAGGTACCAATGCATCACCTCACTGCTTTGGCATCTATTGGCATGCATTTTCGCTTAAATTTGCTTCTTATCAAATAAGTTTTACCGGTATAAATAAATTTCCGTTAACCATAGCCGCACTACTTTGGCGGACACAACCACAGTATCAGGAAAAATATTTATATCCATATTGACGAGACGGACACATTAGTGTACAATACACCCAAAGAAAACAAAGCCTTATTATAGGGATTTTACAAAACTGTCAAACAGCAAAACTAATTGATCCAATCAATTAATTCTCAAGCATGTGTAAAATAAATTGAATTAAATATCAAATATTTAAGGCATGAAAAATTATTTTGGATGTGGGATCAGACGCTTTGATACCATTTTGTTGGGGTGTACGCAGCGGAAGGGCGCGGTGGAAGGCGAAAATGGTTTTTAAACATTTTGAAATTTTTCCGAACGAATTAATAAATATCAAATATTTTTAATTTACTCAAATAGGTTTAAATATATTATTTATTAATATTTAATAACATAATATATTTATAAACATGACGAATTATTTTACGAAAATATTTTTCGACAAATACTACGCCTAATGGGCAAACGGTCAAACCGATTGACCAACCGCCGAGCCGAGCCAACCGGGTCACTTGGGCAGTGTTTGGTCAGCCCTTAGGCTGCCCGAACAGTGCCCAGTTCACTGGTTTCACAGTCGGTGCATGGTAAGTCCGTTTCGACGCGAATTTCACAGTTTTCTCGCGTTTTCGCCCATGAATAATTTTTGAAATTTATCCACCACTCAATGATGCATCCCACATAGGCTTCGGGGTGCCTCCTAGGCTGGTTTATAAGGCCAAGGCCAACCCTCTCCCTCCGAGCTATCTTTTGGGGCAGAGTTAGGGCTTGGGTTCTTATCAAGTGGTATCAGAGCCACCACTCGGTGTGAATGGCCGGGGTCTCTTGGGGTTTGGTAGAACGCCGAGGTGGGGATGATGCGTCCCACATAGACTACGGGGTGCCTCCTAGGTTGGTTTATAAGGCCAGGGCCAACCCTCTCCATCCGAGCTAGCTTTTGGGGCAGAATTAGGGCTTGGGTTCTTATCACCCAATACACATCCAATATCATCCAAATAACACATTTTTACATGAAAAATATTTTTTTTTAGCCATTCAAATCAGATCTGATCCAGAAAAAATTTTCTCCAATTTTCATGTCATAATTCAATTTATACACCAAATAAATCCAATTAATTTGAACCAAATTAAATCATCAGAATACAAAGTTCCAAGAACAATTCTAGGCAACATTTGAATGGCAACATCACTCTAGAATGGAAATTTTAATTTTGAAGATTAATTCACTAATTAATCTAACAACACATGCTTATAAAGAAAACTATTAAAGTAATTAATCAATCAACACCAAAAATTTTGATCCAAATGCATATCCAAGACACATATATTTTTAAGACATGTAAAATACATATTGTAGACATTGCATTTTTGCATGAACCCGGTGATGAGCCTCGTACGGAGGAACTACTTGAAAAGTTGTGGAAGTTGCGAAAAATGAATGCCGGAAGAAATGAAAATCTCCAAAATTAGCCCCTCATCGGATTCAGAATCACTAGCCAGCCTTGGATTCGCTCAGTCAGCTTCTTCTTCCAACCATAGCCTCGGACATGCATATGCCCCTACTTCAGACCTCTCATGCAGCCCGTGCAATCGGCCCATGCAATCCATGCAGCCCAAAACCTCATGCACGGTAAATCCTCTCATCAAATCACTTACCAAACTTAACAAAGATTTGAAATCCCCTTCTTGCCAAATATGTAAGATCCTAAACCAAAACTAGAAAGAATTCTCACTTCCCAATATAAGTGATTTGAGTTTCCCTTATAAATTCCTTAAACACCTTATATGGAAATGAAGATATTGACACAGAAGGAATGAGAGAGGCTGCCATAGAGAGTGTGGCCACGACTTGAAGAATAAAAAAAAAATAGAAGGTAGCAGCTATAAAGAAGAAATGGAGGAGAACCTAGAGGGGGAGAAAAAGGGGAACAAAATAGGAACAAAAAAAAAAAACAAAGAAGAGAAACAAAGAAAAGCCCTAAGAGGCAGCCACCATGTTCACTGTAACCCTCATTAGCCCCCATCAACCAGCCTTCCCCATGATAACCACCACCCCCACCATCCTCATCGTCCACCAGAGACAGCAATGAAGGAGCAAAGACAGACGTGAACCAGCAGCGTGAGAGGAATCAGAACGTGAACCAGCAGCGTGAAGTAGAAGGCAAATCTGGACATGAAAGCAATGAACCAGTAAGCAGCAGCGTGAACCAACATCATGAGAAGAAACCACTAACCAGAACGTGAACCAGCAACGTGAAATAGAAGGCAGAAACCAGCGACGTGAACCAATAGCGTGAGAGGAAACCAGAATAGGGACCTGACACTGTGAAGAAACCAAAACATAAAGTAGAAACGCGAAGAAGAACCAGAAACAGCAAACCAGTAATAGCAAGCACGAACCAAAAAATAGAAACTAGAAAACCCTAGACGTAAGAAGGAGGATAAACCGAGTAAGAGAGAGAATCGAACCAAATCTTGACACCAAGCTTCGATCCTTCCGGCGACGGCCTAACGCCCTTCCGAGAAAGCAACTTAAAAGGTAAGACCTGAGGGCACCCTTACCATATTTATTTTTATAGTTCCGAACGCTGCATGTCGGGCTGGATGTGAAATACGTCCAACCGGGTATGAGAATCCCTACATAAAAAATGGCATAATCTCTGGCCACATTTCTTCTTTGGTATTTTGTTATTTATTTTGTTATCTATTTATTCAGTTTTATTATTATTTTATTATTTCACCTTTATTTTGTTTATGTTTGTTCATGTTGATGATTATACGTATATGCATTTCAATATTATTTCGCGTCTATTTTTTTATGTCCGTTTACATTACATTGATGATTATGTGTGTTATTATCCCTTGCGGTATATCGGATGGAAACCCAGACGTAAATTCCGTAGCTGAATTCGAATGGACGATAGTGCGGTATGTACTTGGGATATAACTCCATGTGTCACTCGGGAAATACTCATATATACGTGTTGAACCCCCTTTTGTTTGCCATTTATCTTAATGAATCATTTGCTTTTGAATTGTTTCCTTTATGTTATGATCATTATTATTTACATAGCCCATCACACACGACTTTTGTACTATTATTATTATTATCCCATTATGATTTACGTCGTTATTAGTACTATTGCATGTTTTCTCCCACCTTAGCATTGTTACTTCCCATATGCGTTGCATTTATTTATTGGCGATTTTCCTGCTTTTGATTGTTTATTATAATTTTCGTTATCGCATCTCGTATTTCTTAATTTATATGCTTTTGGAATGACGTTATTGTGACTATTATTTTGTTTGGGTATGTTGTTACATTTTTATTCGCTTTTATGCATGAATTGCATTCAGACTTGACTATACCATCGTGTGAATCCGTACATTATGATGGCATAAGTAAGGGACCATTATGAACCCAACAGTTTGAGGTCTTCCCTTGCGAGGGGTAAGTGCGGCCTTAAATCTTTCCCAGTTCATACTGGGTGGTGACTCATTCATTCTCTCGTTTAGTCCCATGCGGGCTAATCCGTATTCTCTACGAGCTGCGAGCCCAATAATGTCATGGTCGCCGAACATCATAGGCATATCGGTAAACCTCGCTTCGCTCCTACAGATGGTGACTCCCTTGGGATAATGAATCGGCCCCGAAACAGTGCCTTGTAGTGTCCGTGGCTTTAGCTTTGGTTAACCAAGTCTCATATATTTTACATACCCTTCTTAGTCCCTATGGCGTCATGTATCGTGAAGTCGCTTTCACTAAAGGCTACAAATCATTATATGATGATAACCATCACTCGTTGGCACGTACCCTAGGGTATAAAAAAAGAGTACTCACTTGGTCGCTCGAACCCTTGAGTTGGGAGACTTAGTTGTGTGCAACCCTTCGCCGATGAGAGCCTTATATATACCCTTGTAAGCCCAAATACGAACCATAGTTATGTGTCCTATAGAAGCTACCCATATGCTTGTGTTTGGGCCCATTATCATTTGGATCCATTTGGGCTTCTCGTCATTGGATACGAACTTGTTGGGCCACTTAAACTGGGACGAGTTTGCATCTTATGATGATTGGGAAAAGGTTTTTGAAGTGACGATGGGCCACCTAGTGTAGGGCCCCCTATCATTTGAAATTATTTAGCCGCCTTATCGCAAAAGTGTAAACATGTTGGGCCTTTTCAACTGGGACAAGTTTACACCTCGTAATAATCTGATTGAACGCTTTAAAATGATAACGGACCAACTTGTATGAAAACCTAGATGGGCTTAGAAGGTCTAAATATGATCCGAATATGCCAGATGCATGAGTTCGATATCCTCACTGGCTTTCATCCAGGAAGGGTACGCTTTGTTATGGCATATTTGTATACTTTTAGATATCTCCAAGTTCGTCTCCGCCATAACCATGATTACCGATGGCCCAATTTGTCATTTTTAAACAATGACACGATCCCCATAATAGGCTTAGTAAATCTTGTAAATGGGCGGTCTTTGTCTTTTACTGATGAAAAAGAACTGAGGTAGCCAAGGTTCACCCCTATAGCGTAGGAGAGAACGATTTTGTGTACCCCACATTGGTGCATAAAATGAGTCATACCTAGGGTAGAAATGGACTTACCATGGGTGTGGGAGGAATAAGGTCGGAAGGGTATATGCTATTTTGATAACCACATGCATCGCATGCATACACGTATCATGCTAACCCCTTGTCTTAAAAGCCATCATAGATATCCGTTGGGTTAGAGAAGAAGGAAGACTTGTCAAGAAGAGGTTAGTAAGCATGGATGCGTCAGGTAGCGAAGGTTCCCACGTGGATCAATTGGAGTCCAACGTCACCAAAATTACCGAGCAACTGATGAGCGGAAAATATATCAATATTTACCGCCCCTTTTACTTAATATTTTGTTTAGTTTCTCGGGTTTGATCAACGTTTTGATGTGTTTTAGTTTATTTTGCAGATAAAATAATATTGGGACACAATGAAATCATTTAGGACGAAATGTGGGTCAAATAAGGGAAAAAATTGGAGTTGAAATATTAATTTTGGAGATTGGAAACTTGAAAGGGTGTTTTAACAAAGTGCAGTTTTGGAAATTCCAGTTTTGCGCATCTGTCGTATTTGAGCAAACTTTTTACTCCGTTATCAGATTGAGCTGATTAAAGTTCCAGATTAAAGAAGAATCAAAGATCTACAACTTTGAAAGACAAAATAATTTCGAATTCTGACGATTTCATGCCCGAAGTTGATGAACCATCCAGAAGTGTGTTGTGTGTAATTATTAAAGTCATTTTTAATCATTTTCAAAGCAAAAATAAATTAATAATAAATAATAAAAATTATCAAATCACCACCAAACATGATAAGCAATTAGTGGAGCAATTAATAATGGATTGGTGGAGCAATTAATAATTATTTGGTGGATGATTTGATGGAGGCAAAATTTTGCCTATAAATACCAAGTCATTTCATTTGTAAATTCATACTTTTTTCTAAGGAATTCCTTAAGAATACTAAGAAGATTGTATCTTGTTTGTTATTTATAGCTTTTAGTAATTAATTTCCGCTTTCACACTTTCTTTTCTTTACTTTTCAGTTTTTACTTTCCGCAATTTACTTTTACGCACAGTACTTTTCTTTCTTTAATTTTCAGTTTTTACTTTTCAGTAATGAGGAGGTAACTCCCCTTTGCTGGGGTAAAAGGTAAAACTTTTATTACTAATATTTAGATTAATCTCCCTTAATTATAATATATAAACTAGTTAAAACCTGACTTAACGAGGATACCGCCATATTGGTCGGTTGGTAATTATTAAATTGGTTTTAACCTGACTAAACTGGATACCGCCTGATTGGTCGGTTGGTAATTAATTATTAATTTGACGTAATTTGAATACCGCCTATATGGTTGGTTGGTAATTATCATGCAAAGTTAATATATTATATTAAGGGAGATATCTAAAATAGAAGTAATAAAAGTGGATCATTTTACCTCTGCATTTTCTTTTATTGTACTTTTACTTTTTTTTTACTTTTCAGCAATTTACTTTCAGCATTTACCTTTCAGCAATTTACTTTCAGCATTTACTTTTCAGCAATTTACTTTCAGCAATTTACTTTCAGCATTTACTTTTCAGCAATTTACTTTCAGCAATTTACTTTCAGCATTTAATTTTCAGTAATTTACTTTCAGCATTTACTTTCCGTCATTTACTTTTCAGCAATTTATTTTTCAGCATTTACTTTATGTCTTTTATTTTATTTAAGTTTTTACTAGCTCAGGTTATGTGTTAGTTATCTGGGGTTGTGATGAATTCTAATATCACCGGTTTATAAGGGGTTATTTTATAGTTTGGGTAATTTAAGGTTTACTTATTAAGTCTTAAGCTTAATGCTTCTTGTTGTCTGATCACCAATAAGATTGATGTGGTAAATATAAAATAAACTTGACAAATGAATTTTAGGTTTCAGCCTTAGACTTAATAGCCCACGATCTTCCTTGAGGATAGATAACCCTTTAATAGATTTCCTTACAGGATAGACATATACCTGTCGGGCGGGGGTAGCCATAATTGGAACTCAAACTTAATGAATCCAGATAATTTGGTTGACAGAGACATATGGTTCAATTGGGTTAAACTGGGTATTTGTGTCTGACCATCGACAGAGCCTTTCGCATAATTTCGTGTTCCAGGTTAGTAAAACGATTTATTACATAAACATAAAATAATCACTTCATATTTTAAAAGATATTAGAATGATTCACGACCCTAGATCTTTGTGTCTTTTGTTATTTTCCTTAGTATTTTCTTTTGTCTTTTTATTTATTTATTTATTTAGCAAAACCACAATCACATTCAACCAATCAAACAATCATTCTCTTCTCCCTTTAATTAGATATTTGTAAATAAATAGATTCAACAATTAATAGCAACAATAGGAATTAAGTCCTCGTGGGATCGATATTTTTATACTACTTGAACGATACGTGCGCTTGCGTTATACGTGTGTGTTTGCACCGGTCAAGTTTTTGGCGCCGTTGCCGGGGACTTATTTTTCTTGAGTTGTTAATTTTGAAGCTATCCAATTTACTTGTATCTAATTTTCTTTATTTTTATCTGTAATTTTTATTTCTTTCTTTTGTTTTCAGATGGTTGAAAAAATGGAACATTATTGGGAGATTGAGAGATTACGTGCTTTACAAGAAGATACACCCCACATTTGGGAACAACAGTCCGGTTTTCTGAGGCCTGTTGTCCAGCCCAACAATTATCACTGGATGCCAGAACCAAGAAATTCTACATTTGCTCAACAGAACGAAATGGGGAGATGTATGATATGTGATGGTATCCACCCGAGCGATCAATGTATATACTTTCAGAGTGGCATAATTTTCAGAATCATTCATGGTACGAAGAACCATCACATTTTCCATCTTATCCACCATCTACCTTCGATTTTCATCAACAATCAGAACCATCAGAGGAAGATCAGTTGATTCACATGCTCAAAGATTGGCTCGAAGAACGGGAAGCTCATTAGATGCACAAATTCAGAGTCAAGAGGCGTCTATACAAAGGATGACAGATCAGATGAGACAATTAACAGAAAACCAAAGCTACATACCTCAAGAACCATTTTCAGATGACACTGGTAAGCCTTCAAGTACCAATCATTTCATATCTTCAACAGAAGAGGAGGCTGAGCAGTATCAACAACCAAAGGTATCAGTTCAGGAGCCCAACCAGCAAAGTCTCTATTTGATTTTTATTATTCTGACTCCGACGAAGATGAAGCTGAATTGTTTGTACCAACTGCATCAACAAATTGAGGATGGAATTCTGTATCCTCAAAATGAAGATCTTGGAGCGTCCATTGCACATATGTTTGAAGAAGATCTACCTGAGCCATCATTTCACTCAGATCAGAGGATGAAGACCTAATGTAAGACACATCCTTACATCCTCACGTTGATACTTTGTAGCATGCATTTCACAGATGACAGATGAAGAATTGAATGTAGAGATCCTAAATACATCTGCGAAGAAAATGTGGAGCAAGAAACAGAGCAAATAGAGGAGCAACTATCAACCAGATTGAAAATCCAGAGCATTCAGGAGAAACATCGCTGTATCGGGGAGTACAAATCAAAGATATCACCCAGAAGCTTGACAGAATGGAACTTCCATTCCAAGTCAAGCACCATACGAGACCTCCTGATTTTCTTTCTTTCTTTGCAGGAACCACTGGAGCAACAAGGAACAAAAAGGTGGCACAAGCACTAAATGAGACAAAAAAATTTTCTACTACCTTACCGTTGGAAAAGACCATTCAAAAGCAACGCTCACGGGATTGTCTTTAATCGGACATCCAAAACGACGCTGAAACCTCATTGACAGATGGATTTCAGTCACGTTTGGCTGAAGATGAAAAATTTAGCGCTAGCAGGGAGGCAACCCATGCAATTTGTTGTGATTTTTGTTTTTATATTTTGTGTATACATGTTGTAGAGTTTTTAATTTTGTGTGTTGTTTTTGAAGGAAAAGCTCAAACGAAGCATAAGACAGAAGGAATAGTGTTTGACAGAGATGAGAATTAAGTCATTAGTGATGGCTGAGTAAGGAATGGATTCTTGAGACGCATCCTGATGAATTTATACTAAGCGAATGGCGCATTGCATACACATTTCCGTTGCCTTAATTATTGCTTTGATTTGCTTTTCTTTTGTAATTATCTTTATTTTCGTAGACAAGATCCAGACCTTTTGACATTTCACGATTCATTTTGTTGTTTAGCTAATAATCGTCCTTTGGAAGATACTAGTGCTATTATTACTCTCACCCGTTTTAGGTACTATAAATTCAGCTCGTCATTGCACTTTGGAAAGCATCCTGATTTGAGAAAGAAATACATACAAAATGGAAGCCACTTCAAGAAGATGAGTTGAAAACATCTGTGTGTTTTGCGGTAGTAGTGTTGGTATTAAGCCACAATACGTAGAAGCAGCACAAGAATTGGGTCGAGTCTTAGCTGCAAGGAGTATGCACTTAGTATATGGCGGAGGCAATCTTGGACTAATGGGGATCATTTCAAAGGCCGTACAGGAGGGAGACAGTCACGTTTTGGGAATCATCCCAAAACCCTTGGCAGAGGCAAATCTTATTGAACCATCAAACGGAGAGGAACTGATTGTGCCAGGTATGTCTGAACGACTGGTAGAAATGATTAACCGTGCTGATGCTTTTATTGCTTTGCCAGGTGGCTTAGGTACATTGGAGGAAATTTTCATAGTGTTATCTTGGGCAAACTTGAACATACACCAGAAACCAATTGGGCTGTTCAACGTTGATGGATTTTATGATTTTCTTTGTGTGTTTCTTGATGATGCTCGGAGAAATGGGTTCGTGTCAAAACCTTTAAAAGAACTCCTCTTCACTGCCAGAACTGCTCCGGATCTAATAGACCAACTCTTAGCCTATAAACCACAAGTTGACCCTATCCTTTCGAAGATAAATTGGTCCGAGGACGATCGTGGTGAGAGGCGTCGAATTAATCTAGATCTTAACCTTTAATTTCCTGTAGAATTTCAGCTAACCAGGTATTATCTTCTAAACCCTTCTTCTACTGTTTAAGACATTGGGGACAATGTCTCATTTAGGTTTGGGGGAAGGAATTAGTTGATCAGTACCTTGTTTTTAGTTTGTGTGTTATTTTTATTTTTGGTCCAAAATTTTTAGTTTGTGTGTTATTTTTATTTTTAGTCCAAAATTTTTCGAAAAATACAAAAAAAAATTAAAAAATTTTCAAAAATTACAAAAATATTTTGCGTTTTTGTGTTTTTATTTTGACTAAAAATGTGAAATTGGTAAAAGATAGCTGAGTAAAGAGTTTTCACTCTTGAGACGTATCTCAAACCTAATTCGGAATAAGTTATTTTTTGTTTATTTCCTTTTAAAATATTTAATTTGTGAATTCTCCATAATACTGACTAAAATGGATCTTCATATGCTCAGTTAGCAGATATTATCAACATGCATTGTAACATACGGACATGAGCTATAATTGAAAACTTTGTAATATTCAGTGCTCTAGTTTAATTGGAGGAAGCATCTCAAAAAAGTGATGGAGTAAAAAAAAAAAACATCTGAGATCCGATTTATTAAGTCTGTAAGGGTGTTTTAACACCTAGTGCCCTAAAGCCAACTGGTTTGGGAGTCACTGGCCCAAAGCTCGCTACATGGATCAAGGATGTTGCAAAAATATATATAGCTGAAGTCTGAGTAATTAAGTCCGTAGGGGTGTCTTAACACCTAGTGCCCTAAAGCCAACTGGTTTGGGAGCCACCGACCCAACACTCGCTACATAGATGGAAGATATTGTATATAAATTAAAAAAAATTAAAAAAAATCAGAAAAATCAGAAAAATTATTCCATTGCTGCAAAAAGATGTGAATTCTGATAAAACTTTAGGACAAAAATATTACTCTTTTATCAACTGCACTTGTGACTGTTGTGGGAAAAAATGAGTTGATTAATATTTTGTCGATTGTGTATATGGAGAATGGTAAAAATAATCGGAGAATTTACTTATTCGGTAATTTAGAATGAAACAAAACAACTATTGACTTAGATTAGATGTTTCATCTGTTTAGTCACTAACTTCTTTATTCTATTTTCTCTTGTCTTTTTGCTTTTGTGTGCATTATTTTTATTATCTTTTTACTTTTGTAAAACGTTTGTGGGTATCGTTTCTGTAAGCCCTCATGAGACTATAACTCGTCCACTAGGGACACCTAGTGGTTTAAAGGCTTGTTGCATATGCTAAATGCAACCGTGATCCCTACGAAAGTGGCTTAGTTTAATTTTAATTGTTTCTTGTATTTTATTTGTTTTTTTTGCTCGAGGACTAGCAAAATGTTAGGTTTGGGGGTGTGATGAGCGGAAAATATATCAATATTTACCGCCCCTTCTACTTAATATTTTGTTTAGTTTCTCGGGTTTGATGAACGTTTTGATGTGTTTTAGTTTATTTTGCTGATAAAATAATATTGGGACACAATGAAATCATTTAGAGGACGAAATGTGGGTCAAATAAGGGCAAAAATTGGACTTGACATATTAATTTTAGAGATTGGAAACTTGAAAGGGCGTTTTCGAAGTGCAATTTTGGAAATTCCAGTTTTGCGCATCTGTCGTATTTTGAGCATAACTTTTTACTCCGATATCGGATTGAGCTGATTCAAGTTACAGATTAAAGAGGAATCAAAGATCTACAACTTTGAAAGACAAAATAATTTCGAATTCTGAAGATTTCATGCCCGAAGTTGATGAACCATCCAGAAGTGTGTTGTGTGTAATTATTAAAGTCATTTTTAATCATTTTCAAAGCAAAAAATAAATTAATAAATAAATAATAAAAATTATCAAATCACCACCAAACATGATAAGCAATTAGTAGAGTAATTAATAATGGATTTGGTGGAGCAATTATTAGAGCAATTAATAATTGATTTGGTGGATGATTTGATGGAGGAAAAGTTTTGCCTATAAATACCAAGCCATTTCATTTGTAAATTCATACTTTCTTCTAAGGAATTCCTTAAGAATACTAAGAAGATTGTATCTTGTTTTTTTATTTATAGCTTTTAGTAATTAATTTCCGCTTTCGCACTTTCTTTTCTTTACTTTTCAGTTTTTACTTTCCGCAATTTACTTTTACGCACAATACTTTTCTTTCTTTATTTTCAGTTTTTACTTTTCAGTAATGAGGAGGTAACTCCCCTTTGCTGGGGTAAAAGGTAAAACTTTTACTTATTTAGATTATTAGATTAATCTCCCTTAATTATAATATATAAACTAGTTAAAACCTGACTTAACGAGGATACCGCCATATTGGCCGTTGGTAATTATTTAAATTGGTTTTAACCTGACTAAACTGGATACCGCCTGATTGGTCAGTTGGTAATTAATTATTAATTTGACTTAATCTGAATACCGCCTATATGGCTGGTTGGTAATTATCATGCAAAGTTAATATATTATATTAAGGGAGATATCTAAAATAGAAGTAATAAAAGTGGATCATTTTACCTCAGTATTTTCTTTTATTATACTTTTACTTTATTTACTTTTCAGCAATTTACTTTCAGCTTTTACTTCTTTCAGCATTACTTTCAGCACTTTCAGCATTTACTTTCAGCAATTTACTTTCCAGCATTACTTTTCAGCAATTTACTTTCAGCATTTACTTTCAGCATTAATTTCAGTAATTTACTTTCAGCATTTACTTTTCGTCATTTACTTTTCAGCTTTTTTAGCATTTTTTCAGCATTTTACTTTATGTCTTTTATTTTATTTAAGTTTTTACTAGCCCAGGTTATGTGTTAGTTATCTGGGGTTGTGATGAATTCTAATATCACCGGTTTATAAGGGGTTATTTTATAGTTTGGGTAATTTAAAGTTTTACTTATTAAGTCTTAAGCTTAATGCTTCTTGTTGTCTGATCACCAATAAGATTGATGTGGTAAATATAAAATAAACTTGACAAAGGAATTTTAGGTTTCAGCCTTAGACTTAATAGCCCACCATCTTCCTTGAGGATAGATAACCCTTTAATAGATTTCCTTACAGGATAGACATATACCTGTCGGGCGGGGGTAGCCATAATTGGAACTCAAACTTAATGAATCCATATAATTTGGTTGACAGAGACATATGGTTCAATTTGGTTAAACTGGGTATTTGTGTCTGACCATCGACAGAGGCTTTCGCATAATTTCGTGTTCCAGGTTAGTAAACCGATTTATTACAGAAACGTAAAATAATCACTTTATCTTTTAAAAGATATTAGAATGATTCACAACCCTAGATCTTTGTGTCTTTTGTTATTTTCCTTTGTATTTTCTTTTATCTTTGTATTTATTTATTTATTTAGCAAAACCACAATCACATTCAACCAATCAAACAATCATTCTCTTCTCCCTTTAATTAGATATTTGTAAATAAATAGATTCAACAATTAATAGCAACAGTAGGAATTAAGTCCCCGTGGGATCGATATTTTTATACTACTTGACGATACGTGCGCTTGCGTTATATGCGTGTGTTTGCACCGGTCAGCAACTACAAGTTCAACGGAAATGGAGATCCAATGTCCATCTCCGAAAATATGTTTCAGTGATGAGTTCAGTGGGTTTGTCGAAGCGCCAGGTGCAGAAGATGTTCGGGATGTCACTAGAAGGGGTGCCCGTAATATGGTATCATGGCCTGGAGAGAAAGGTCAGGGATGACTGGAAGGCATTAGCGGAGGCCTTCCTGAACCATATGTCACGGACATGGAGATAGACTTGTCACTCCGTGACCTAGAAAACACCAAACAGAAGCTAGAAGAGAGCTTCAAAGATTATGTAGATTGCTGGAGAAGCTAGCTCTTGAAGATGCAGACACGACCCTCAAAGAAGGACCAGATTAATATGATCATTAAGGGCACCAAGCCATCCATTTATAACAAGCTGAGGCGAATGACCTCCATGATTAATGACTTTCTTCAGTTAAGAGAAACTGTAATGGATATCGATGAAGAGGAAGCCGATAACATAAAATTTTACGGCCAGAATAGAAAGACCATTGGGGGACTTTCAGGGACCAAGCTCGCTCATGCTGAGGTCGCCGCCATCAGAAACATGCGATTCTCCAATTTTGGTAGACCTTTGTCAAATTTGTTCGAAAAGCCGAAGAGGTAAGGACTTCTAAAACCCTTAGAACCCAAACCACTTCCAAACCCTGTGCCACGCCACCTCGACCTAAACCTATATTGTCACTTCCATCAATAAAAAGGTCACAAAACTGACAACTGCTGCACCCGCCTTAGGCATTAGATTCAAGACTTCATTGACACCCATAAGATATCCGACCCGAAAAAAGAACAACCCAACACACATAGAAACCTTCTACCCAACTACCACTCCATTCCACCACCCACCTACATGATCAACTACGACCTGCCCGAAAGCTTTGTCCTCCAAACTCTCAACCACCAAGCTTCTTGCATGGGGATATGGGACAACATCACTGAAGATGAAAAAAAGTAGGGGAGAGATTTCTGGGAAAACTTCTCGAGCAGTGACGAAGGGAGGTAAAGGGGATGACTCGCATTGGACGTTTTTACAGTGATGTAACGGAGAAAGGTAAAAAGTGCTAAAAGAAGGTCGAGAGGTGACTGAGAATACAGATAACACCGATGGGGATACTGTGTTGCGTCAATTGAAGAAGACACAGGCACATGTGAGCATATGGGAGTTATTATGTGCCTCTCAATAGTACAGACGTGCCATGGTAGAAGCTCTAAGCAAGATAATGGTACCTGAAGATGCAAAAAGGGTAGGCATATGATAACATTCTCTGAAGAAGAGATCCCGATGGATGGGAGGAATCACAACAAGCCGCTATTCATAAAAACAGAAGTAAGAGGTAAAAAGACATCTTGTGTGATGGTGGATGATGTCTCATCTATCAATGTGTGCCTTTTGAAGATTCTGTCAACGTTGGGTATGTAGACAACAAATTTAAGCCCCTCCAGCATGACTATCAAAGCATATGACGATAGCAAACAGAGAGTTGAAGGTACTTTCGTCACAGTAGTCAAAGTGGACCCGATAGAAGACGCGGTTAAGTTCATAGTGCTTGATATTCCAGCTACATTTGCTCTGTTATTGGGGAGGCCATGGTTTCATAGACTTGGGGGCGTGCCATCCACATTGCACCAGGTTATTAAGTTCCTACATGGAGGGGAAGTCATCACCATCAGGGCTGAAGTAGATAATATTTTGGCTGCTTTAGACATACAGCCTTTCACAAGGTTCCAAATGGCGACAAACTTTGAAGAATGGGTGGACCCAAAAGTGGCTAGAACCATGGAAAGAATGAAATATGAGCCGGACACAGGCTTCAGTGCTAGAGGCCAAGGAATAAGAGCACGACCAGATTTCAAGGGACAGACCGCTAAGAGATGATTGAGGTATGAATCCGATGGGAATGAGCCGAAGACCAAGAAAAAAAGAATGAAGCTGATGGAATACTTTGTGAAAGCCACAGGGTATCAAAGAGAGCCTGAACCCCTAGAAGTCAATGGGATTATAGTACCAGGATTCGAGATCTTCAAGGATGTGATGGGCAAATAACCACATGCAGAGGAAGTTGCAAAAGAGGAAGATAAATGGGAAGAATAACTAATGCAGTTGGAGAATTTTACGCTCAAAGAAAGCAAGAAGACGGAAGAAGACAAGGCTGCAAATTACGAATATGTTTATTTTCCTGACTTATTTGATTGTAATCCTGCATTTATTAATATTAAAGACATTGATTTTGCTTACTTGTTCGAGTCTTTTCCTATTAGTCTGCATCATAACATGAGCATATTTGACATTGACTCAACAAAGACAAACTCATTTAATCTTGGTACATGTGAAAACCCCAAGGAAATTTCAATTGCAAGTGAGGTTACCTCTGATGAGCGGAAATAATTAGAGATAATATTAATAAAATATGCAAAAGTATTCGCCTGGTCCTATGAAGACATGCCAGAAGTAGACAGGGGTATTGCCCAACACATGATACCAACTTATCCGAACATGAGGCCATTAAAATAGAAGCTCCGAAGAATGAGGCCATAGTAGGCTGAAAAGGTTATGGAAGAAGTCAAGCAGCAGATAGATGTGGGGTTCTTAGAGGTGGTGAAGTACCCGTAGTGGTTAGCCAACATTGTGCCGGTACCGAAGAAGGATGGAAAGGTCAGAATGTGCATGGATTATAAAGACCTCAACAAAGCTTGCCCAAAAGATGATTTTCCCCTACCCCATATAGACGTGTTGGTTGACAGCACGGATTTATCTTCTATATACTCGTTCGCAGATGGATTCTCAGGATATAATCAGGTCTTCATGGCCGAAGAAGACAAGTATAAGACTGTTTTCGTCATTGAGTGGGGTACATATTGTTACAAGGTGATGCCATTTGGACTTAAGAATGTGGGAGTCACTTATCAATGAATGGACACTATATTATTCCATGACTTGATGTATAAGGAGATTGAGGTATACGTGGATGACATGATGGTTAAGTCAGAGACGAGGGCCGGACATATAGAAGCGCAAGAGAAATTCCTTGAAAGAGTCGATAAGTACAACCTCCGACTCAACCCCAAGAAGTGTGTGTTTGTGGTAACATCAGGAAAATTGTTAGGGTATACGGTAGGAATGGGAGGGATAGAAGTGGACCCTGAAAAGATCAAGGCAATTACCAATATGCGCGCACCGAAGACAGAAAAGGAAGTTACAGCTTTTCTCAGGAAAATCCAGTATATCAGTCGATTCATTGCCAAACTAACATTAGTATGTGAGCCCATCTTCAAGCTATTGAGGAATGACCAGCCTGTGGAGTGGAATAGGCAATGTCAAGAAGCTTTTGACAAAATCAAAGAATACTTGGTTAAACCGCCCGCTTTGAAACCCCCAAGGCCGGGAAAACCCTTGGTGTTGTATTTGGCCATAGAACCCGAAGCGCTAGGGGCGATGATGGTACATGCAGATGAGACAGGGGTGGAACATGCAATCTACTACCTCAGTAAGAAGATGTTTCCGTATGAAGCCCGCTATCAAGAGGTGGAAAAGATCTGTTTAGCGGTGATATAGGATTCCCGATAGTTGCGTCATTACTTCCAATCCTATAACATACAAGTGGTAGCAAATGAGAATCCCCTAAAGTATTTGCAGTCAGTACCTTCACTGGTGCGGAAGTTGGGCAGATGGTTGGTGTTGCTGATGGAGTTTGATATAGAATACCTCACCTCTAAGGTAATCAAAGAGCGAGCCGTAGCGAAATTCTTGGCATTATAACCCATAGAAAGAGATCAGTATAAATTCAAATTCCCAGACAAGGAGGTTCAAGCCATAACGGTCTAGGGGTGGAAAATATATTTCAACGGGGTGATGAATTACAAAGGAGCTGGAATAGGAATTGCGATTGTAACCCCCGAAGAAAAAACCATTACCTATGGCCAAAAGGTTGACGTTCAGAGTAACCAACAACATGGCCGAATATGAAGCATGTGTCTTTGGACTGAAAACACTAATAGCCTAGGAGCTAGGGACGTAGAAGTATACGAAGACTCGATGTTGGTAGTTCGACATATGCGAGAGGAATGAGAATTGAAGGAAGACCGGTTGAGACCCTACCTACCCCATCTCAGAAAGTTGGCACAGGCTATCCCCGACTGTAAATTCTAGCACTTGCCACGAGAAGAGAACCAAATGGCTGATGCATTAGCCACCCTAGTCGCAACTTGAGAAAACCCAGAAAAAATGGTAATAAGACCCCTTGTGCTGACAACAGCTAGCAGACCCAGTTATGAGATAGAAAGAATCTTGGAAGTTTAGGTCGACGATGGAAAACCTTGGTACTACGAAATTCTGCAGTATCTAGAACGTGGAGAATTCCCAGAATGATCCGGCAAGAAAGACATAATATCCATTCAGAAATTGGCTTCCTAGTATGTGAGTTTGAGGGGGGAGCTGTACAAGAGACAAACCAATGGCCTCCAGCTGAAATATTTAAGAAAAGAAGAGGCTCACAAGGTGATGGAAGAGGTGCACGCTAGAGTATGTGGACCGCACATGAATGGATTGAATTTGTCTCGCAAGATAGTGAGACATGGATTTTACTGGTCGACCATGGAAGCTGACTACGTAAAGTTGGTGAAGCACTGTCATGATTGCTAGGCACACGGAAACTTGAACCATCTACCGCCTATGGAATTGCACGGACTGTCAAAACCATGACCTTTCTCAGCATGAGGTATTGACATGATCGGAGAAATAAAGCCGCATGCATAAATGGACACCACTTCATGATATTGGCGGTAGACTATTTTTCGAAATGGGAGGAAGCTGATTCATTCCGTAATGTTACGGCGAAGCAGATGGCCAAGTTCATAGCCCGTAATATAGTATGTCAATACGGAATGCCACATCACATAATGACGGACAATGGAGTCTAATTTCAGGGAGAAACAAAGGCAATATTGCAGAAGTACGGGATAGGGCATCACAAATCATCACCTTACAAGCCACAATCTAATGGGGCGGTGGAGGCGGCCAATAAAACCATAAAGAAAATACTAGCTAAGATGACAGAAAGTTATAAAGATTGGGCCGACAAACTGGCGTATGCCTTATGGGGGTATAGAATTTCGGTGAGAACGGTAATGGGAGCCACACCATATACTTTGGTTTTATGGGATGGAGGTAGTGTTACCAGTGGAAATATAGATACAGTCAATGCAGGTACTAGCAAAGGTAGGATTGCCTGAGTAGGAATGGGCCTCGCAGAGGTTCGAACAGTTAGCATTACTGGATGACAAATGATAAAGGCCTTATACCACATGCAGCTATACCAAAAAAGATTGGCCAGGGCGTTCAACAAGAAGGTGCGTCCCACCAAGATCAGAGAAGATGATCTAGTGCTCAAGCAGTTGAAGCCACTGATAATGGACCCAAAGGGAAAGTTCAGGCCCCATTGGGAATGACTCTACCTAGTGAAAAAGGTGATGGGGAATAAGGCAGTGAGACTGTCAGATTTGGAAGGGAACGAGTTCACCGAGCCCATCAACATGGACAGACTGAAACAATACTTTGCATAAGAAAAAAGAAAAAAAAAAGAAAAGAAAGGCTCGTTGGGTTGAAAATCTGCAAAGGACGGCCCAAGCAAAATATAAAGCATGAGTGAGCAAGAAAAATGGTTAATTGTAAAATCTTTAAGGAACAGTTAGCGATAGAGGTATCCTTGCAATGCAGTTTATTATTTTCTACATATGTACTAAGAAGTACTGCAAACACCTTTATTGAAATAAATGTTCTAGATATTCGTAGATTGCATAAATCCCAGCTAACCGGGAAAGATTAGAGTCAAGTAATTACAAATCACGTCTTTTGTTTCTTAGGTGCTAGACCAAGGTCAGAAGATCTAGGAGAAGGAGCGTTGGGAGGCCCCAGGGCAGCGACGAGCCACGTTACGCACTAAGACCATTTGGTATGGAAATGGTCCAAGAGGAGGCGAGACAGAGGCCCACTTTGGAAAGTGACATGTCCAAGGACAAAGTGATGGAGACACCCATATTTTCGAGGAACCCTGGCGGGAAGATAGAATGAGCTGGAGTGTAGGCTGGGAAGGGGTACGCAATGCCCAAGGAAATCCACGGTGACATGACTAAGATGCCACCAAGGAAATATCCACGTGATGTTTGGAGTAAAGAGGCGCAGCAGCCACTCGTGCCATTCTGTACAAGGAAGGTTTTTCTTCATTAAGGCCAGAGCAAGGTGGTGACGAGGGCCATAAGAAATAAAGACATTAGCCAGATAAAAAAAATGAAAATTTAGCTCGCTGAATTAAAAACCTGAAAAGGCGAACCAAGCAAGATAGAGCAATCCGCTAAGTTGAAAATCTGAAATGACAGCTTAGGCAAAAGATAAGACGAACCTGCAAAACAAGGGGACTCCCAAGAAACCGGCTTGCAGGATGGTGTTTTATTATGTCTAAACCATGAAGCGTCTTGGCCAATATAACGAGGGAGGGATAATGACCACATTGGATTCCCTCGATGATGTGTAATAAACGATAGTCGCCTCTCGTACTATCACAACCCACTAAGAGGTATTGAGCCAAGATACAGAATAAGACTACACTCCTCCAAGGACGGGACTGTTGGTTTCTAATGTGGTCCCAAGATCATATTTGAACAATGAAAAGAATTAATACTCAAAGAAGTGAGGCGGAAACACACTTACATTGAACGGATTTTGAAGACCATGAACACAAAAATCCCTTGCAAGATTCGGCCAAGGAGAAATGAGAAGTGTTGAGTCTAAGCTCCAAGCTTTGTGTTGATTACAAGCTCTTAGATTAGTTTCTCTATCACCTAGTGATGATTCATTGAAGTGCTAGCTTAAGAAAATTTTGCCATAAAATTTTCTATCCACCAAGTGAAGCTCACGGTTTTGTGAGCTAAGGAGAGAGAGAGTTTTCTTTGTTTTGATTTGTTTTTCCAAAAACAATAATGCCTAAAGTGTTTCCAAACTTTGGTATATGGCTTTTAAAAAGCCAAACCAAATTTTAGAGCCAAAATTTGCATTAAAGCCTCACAACCACTTCTTTCATGAATAGTGACTGCATGTCAATCACCAAAAAGTGAGTTGACATTTATCACTTGAATGACATGCGATGTGACGAGCGATGTGATTTGTGGCCGCACTTGATTCAAAATCAGAGTGGCCTCGCAAACACATCCCGGGCTCGGTTTCATTAATTCTGAATTAATGAATTTTTCGTTGCGACGTAATTAAATCAAATTTAATAAAATAATTATGCCAAGTAAAAATACTATTCACGTCGCTAGCGAATTAATTCTAAATTAATCCGTTTGCCTGAATTAAAATCTAATTTTAATTCCGCGTCAAAATCTAATTTCGTTTAATATATCGAACATATTATTTTATCGATTAATTCCAAATTAATCGTTTCTCTCTCTTCATTAGTATTTTATCCCAGATAAAATATCTCTGTTGTTAATCCAAGATTAATTAATGTTCGAATCATACATCATCGGTGAATCTTCGGGAAGTAACCCAAGAGATCCCTGGATATGTTGGCAGTAAATCCGGTCGTCGGACTATCCGAACACGGACGTACCTCGTAATACGTTCTTACCGATTTTCGAGACATGGTTGGCTTCTAGCAAAGCGCCATGCCTACCCAATTCTCCAGAAATATTCTTAATGGAATATATAATCTATATCAGGCGTAGTATACATAGTATTGCGTATATCAATCCAGTATCAAATGTCACATGCAAGGCCTGGGGCTGGTCAAGTGTCTGCCCCGTACGAAGCATATATCGGATTACAAGCAACTAGTCGGATAATCATGACCTTGTCATATTATCCTGATGGTTGCAACCATTTAGAGTACCAGTTATGTATCCCTGCGTGATCATCATCTTTATATGACTGAAGTGATACTTCCATCTTGACATCACACCCAATACACTACGATTCTCAAAAAACCTAGAAGAGGCGTATACAGAACCTGTTAAAGTCGTGGACGACCAAAACCAAAGCGTATTGATTGTCGCAAGTACTAGAGATGTAAGTCTCAGGTTAAGACCAAATACACCTACCCTGATGCGGATTCCCATAGACACATAGTCATACTACCAATGGGATTCTGCGGGGTCTATCCAAAGTGAAACTGTTTTCGTACCATCGGTAAACACAACCTTCTATCACACTTGCATAAGTATCCAATAATTAAATATATTAGAACTATGCCGTTACGCTTCCATAACACGCACACATGCAATACTAGTCTTTTTCGCATTATCGATGTCCAGTCCCGATAATACTACGACTAGGGATATTTAATGATTAAACCTTTTATGGATTGATACTGTCCATATCTTATATTCTGGAACTAATCATAAGGACTTTTATCATTTATATTTAAAGTAATCAAATTACAAATTGAAAAATGCACTACATAATTAATTTGTACAAAAACCACAATGTATTTGACAAATAGTGACGCTATGGGCCATATTGTCTAACAATCTCCACTTGGCTTATAGCCAGTAACTCAAAGCATCTAATACCTGAACTATGTACATGTCTCTCAACTTTGTTGAGGAATAGCTTTCGTCAGCGGAAGCAATGTTGTCCTCTAATGAAACCTTCTCGATCTTTCACATCGCCATGATGTATGATCTCACGAATCAGAGGAAACGTCGAATCTCATGCTTGGATCATTGATGAGACACGATTCCTTAGCCTGCGCTAAGCCATTATTGTCACAATACAATGGACAGGCTCAACTGCTAACGGAATACTCCTAATGCAATCAGGAATTTCGGATCCAAACTGCCTCTTTTACTACTTCAGCTGCGCAATATACTCCGCTCAATTGTTGAATCGGTAACAGTCCTTTCTTGGAATATTTCCAGATCACTGCTCCATTATTCAAACAAAAAATATGTACCGGGATTTGACGACTGCAGTCGTTTTTTCGGCTTGAAAACTTAAATCGGTATACTCAGTTACCTCAAGTTCTCCTCTACATAGATTAAGAAAGATCCTTAGTTGTCTAAGATACTTTGGATCTTCTTAACCGCAATCAGTGACTATCACTGGACGGCCTGTAGAGGGACTACACATGCTCAAAACATATAAGACTCAGGTAAGCGTACATATCACGGACATAAATGATCGATCGACTGCTGAGGCAAACGGGGTATACCGAATCATGTTGTCTCTTTCTGTTAGACAGTAATGTCCATAGCGTCACTATTTTGTAAATGATATTGTATTATTGTACAAAATTAACTATGTAGTAATGAAATTGCCTTTTACCGTTTTGTAATTTATTTACTTTGATATATAAATGGTAAAAGTCCCTATGATTAGTTCCGGATTGAGATGATATGAGACAGTATCAATCCATAAAGGTTTAATCATTAAATATCCCTAGTCGTAGTATTATCGAGACTGGACATCGATAATGCGGAATAGACTAGTACTGCACTCGTGCATGTTGTGAGGGCACAACGGCATAGTTCTCATATATTTAAGTATAGGATACTTATGCAAGTGCGGTAGGAGGTTGTGTTTTACCGATGGTACGGAAAACAGCTTCGCTCTGGATAGACCCCGCGGAATCCCATTGGTAGTATGTCTGCGTGTCTATGGGAGTCCGCTTCAGGGTAGGTGCATATGATCTTAACCTGAGATTTGCATCGCTAGTACTTACGACAATCGGTAAAATTTAGGTTTGGTGGTCCAGGGCTTTAACGAGTTCTGTGTATACCTCTTCTGGGTTTATCGAGAATCGTAGTGTATTGGATGTGATATCAAGATGGAAGTATCACTTCAGACATATGGAGATGATGATCGCGAGGGATTCAGAACTAGTACTCTATAATGGTTGCAACCATCGGGATAATATGACTAGGTCAGGATTATCCGATTCAAAGAGACTGGTTGCTTGACATCCGATATGTGTTTCGGACGGGGCAGACACTTATCCAGCCCCAGCCCTAGCATGTGATCATCCGATACTGGTTCGATATACACTATACTACGGTATACTACGCCTGTTATAGATCTAATATTCCAGTAAGAATATTTCTAGAGAATTGGGTAGGCATGGCGTTTTGCTAGAAGCTAACCTTGTCTTGTAAATCGGTAAAAACGTAGTACTTGGTACGTACGTGTTCGGATAGTTCGACAACCGGATTTACTGCCAACATATCTAGAGGTCTCTTGGGTCGCTTCCCGAAGATTCACCGATGACGTATGATTCAAACTCGATTAATCTTGGATTAATTACGGAGAGACTTTATCTTGGATAAAGTACTGTATAAAGAGAGAGACGATTAATTTAGAATTAATCGTAAAATTATTATATTCGATATAATAAACGGAATTCGATTCCGACGCGAAATTGAAATTAGATTTTATTCGGGCAAACGAATTAATTTAGAATTAATTCGTTAGCGACGTAAATAATAAATTCGCTAGGCGCAATTATTTATTTAAATTCGATTTAATTAACGTCGC
Organism: Zanthoxylum bungeanum; assembly: GCA_019454045.1. Lineage (NCBI taxonomy): Eukaryota > Viridiplantae > Streptophyta > Magnoliopsida > Sapindales > Rutaceae > Zanthoxylum > Zanthoxylum bungeanum. Next base: position 95,933 of record SKCR01028740.1, on the reverse strand, counting down.
GACGTAAGCTCGATATTTCGGAAATATCGAACCCGAACGCGTGAGTGCAAGTGGGCCCACTTTCATTTGGAAACGTGTGGGGCCCACATGACACTTGTCATTATTTGTATTTTTTAATCAAGATGCAATGCATGAAGATAGTGTACAAAGCACTCAAAGATAATGCATGGAAATTGAGTGTTAGACACTCTAAGTGCTTGCATGGTTTGTGTTATATTTATATTATTATTTAATATAATTATAACATAAATATAAATTGATTTTTGAGACAAAAATCAATGACTTCTCTCCTCTCTAATTACCGAAACTGTGACAGTTTCTTGGCTCTCCATTTTCAGGTTTTTGTTGCAAAAGCTTGAAGAATTTGTGTTTGTTTGGAACTAAAGAACACATCTTTGGCTAGCACCATCAAGGGATCATACAAGGTGATATGGGAAACTCATCTTAGAGCTTGGAAGGATCAAATTCAAGCTTGGAGCTTCTCTTCACTGCTTGGCCGAAATCTTCACTGCTCAAAGGAGGATTTTGCTTCATCCATTGCATCCACATTTGGCTATTTGTGAGTATTGTTTCCGCCATTACTTCAATCTAATTCATTCTTATATATATCTTGCTTGGTTTTGATCTTGGGATATGGTTATTAGATTTCCAACAATGGTATCATTGAGCCTAAAAATGCATGCAAATATATTAGGATGTTATTTGGGGAAAATTGTTTGAAGCATGATTTGATGAGTTTGCTTGGTTGAATATGCTTAGATGTATGTTAAAAGATTATACATCATCAATTTCATGGAAAATAAATTGGATTAATTTTTCCAACCCCAAAGTGGCTTGGCCGAATACATGCAAGCATGAGGACTAGATGATTTTTTAATTTTAAGACATTGGATGACTTGAAATAATATGGAGATGATCATTTGTGACTTGATTGGATTGAAAACGAAATCGGAACCATATTTTTCACCTTGGCCGAATGCTTGATGACAAATTAGGGACATGATTTTTTGATTAAATAATGTTGGACATGTATTTAAGATAAAAATATGATTAATAGATTAATTTGATATTTTGGAAATATTGATTTAAAGGATTAATCATGAACATACACTTTAATTAATTAAGTTATAAAATTTGGAATTTTAAAATTTAGTTAATTGGGCTTAAATTGGAATTGGGCCTAAAACTATTATATTTGGTCATAAATGGGCTTGGTTGGGCCAAGTAGATTTGGACCATTTGGATTGGATCCAAAATGGGCCTAAATCACACCATTTAAGTCCAAATGTAATAAATGGGCTTTTATGTTTAATTGGGCCTTATGGGCTTGATATTGGTTTTATGGCAAATGAGGGTGATTCCTTATTGGGCTTGGAAATTGGGTTTGACCCACATTGACCAAGGCCCAAGCCTAATGAAATCAATAGAAAGCCCATCGGACTTTAATTAAACGGACATTAGATGGTTGGGCTTTGAGACCCAATAGAACTAGATTTGGAATCTAAGTTATAAAAGCACAATAAAAGTGTATATATTTAATTTAGAATTAAATAAAAGGATTAGTATTGAATACGACTTAAATTGGATTTAACGAGTAGTTCGATATAATTCGTGAATTCATACAATATGTATTTATTCTCAAAACGAGTTGGACTCGCGCAAATGCAAACAATTGTTTGATCATTGTATTGTCACCTAATTAAAGACTAATTAATTGGATTTGATTGGTTGTATAACATGCCTTGAATGAATGAATGAATGTGGATGTGTTGTATGAATAGTGCATATCGGATGGATATTAGAAGGGAAGGGTAATTTTAGAAATTATTGTAAATTTGGAATTTATAAATTGGACCTGCGTGTCCAGCCTTATCTCTTTATCTCTATGTATTCTCTTCTCACCTAATTCCCCTCAATGTAAATGAGGTTTCTCTTATTGTATTATGTAATTTGGTAGAAGTAGAATAGTGCTAGCGGGGAGAGGAAAGGGGAGTGATTTGTTCTAGGAACAAGTTGTTTATATATCCATCCGTATATCACTATTACTTTACTTTATGCACTTTATGATGTTTTAGAAGCATGCTTAAGGGTGTATGATGATGAGACCTAACAAAGATAAATTAATTGGTTGCCAATTACGCGAAAAATCCCTCAAACAATATTAAGCGATTTTCCTTCCGTTGAGTGATTCTTTCTCAAGATCCAAAATTGGCATTGGTTTGTTGGCCAAAGTCAAGACCTTTGTCAATTGAGGATGTGTTTGAATCATGAGAGTTTTGTTACACATCGGTGTCCTGTCCAAGTTGTGATTTGTTGGCCAAAGTCAAGATCACTTCTTGTCCATCGACATTGATTACGAAACTTTCCTTGTCAATGGGTCCCGCTTAACTGGAATCATTAGGTTTGTTGTGCCAAAGCCAAGGCTTAGTTGATTCAGAGGAAATGGTTAGGAAAATGTATTGGATACATTGACGTATGTATTAGATATATATGTTTCGGACTTGGATGTCCACCTACCGGATCTAGGAATTGGATGGGATCCAATTGATCTTCGAGATCTACCTAGTTAAATATCATACAACTTGTTGGCCAAAGTCAAGGTTGTGTGTTATTTAACGGGATCCTAGCCCACTAGGAAATTGGATTTCCCGAGTACTCAACAGAGGGTTAGAGACTTGTAGAAAATAGTGGGAGGCTAGTATTGAGTTTGCAATTTCATTCAGATACTTAGCTTTACGCGCTTACAAAAATTTATTTCGTCAATTTTTAACATTAGTTGGACTAATAAAAATGTTATTTTTCTTGTAACAGTTTGACTGTACCCATTTTTCGTTAACTAGATAGTTGGACTATCGTAGTTAAGATGGCTAGCAAGGTAAATGTCCGTGACATTATCATGGGAGACAATGTCTTTAGAGGGACAAACTTCGCTGATTGGGAAATGAACCTAAGGATAGTCCTTGGGGCGGAGAGGATACTGTATACTATTCAGAGACCTCTCGGGCCTAAGCCCACTGAGCCACTTGAGCTGGAGTTATGGAAAACTCACAGTGATGATTGTGACACAGCTCAGTCGATTATGCTTGCTTCAATGACTCAACACTTTCGTCGCCAAAATAGGGACTTGGATCCTTATAATATGATGGCAAGATTGCAAGATCTTCACCGCACTAATAAGCGGATGGCGAGGTACGAGTTGGTGAAGAGGATCTTTCGCACCCGTATGACTGATGGTAGTTCTGTTGAGGTCCATGGGACTCAAATGATAGCAGATATTGATGAACTGGCTTGTATGGGTATAGTCTTGGAGTCTGAGCTGGCTATAGATGTACTTCTACAGTCACTACCCGATACTTGGAAACAGATTGTCATCAACTACAAACTGATGAATTCGGATGACACTCTTGGAGAGTTGTTGTCAATTCTCAAGGAGTCAGAGAAAGAACTTCTGAAAGGCAACAAGCGCGAGGCGCACTTTGCAACAACATCTCAAACGCCGAAAGCTGGGCTCAAGGCAACTGGGGGTGTTAAGAGAAGAAGCATAAGAACAAAGGCAAGGCCAAGTCAACAAAGGCTTCTGGGAAGCCAAGGGACAAGTCTCAAGATGTTTGCCTGAAATGCGGCAAAAGAGGTCACTGGAAGCGTGACTGCCGCATGAACAAGGGACATAAGGAGGACATACAGGCGGGCAAGGCACCGGCCTCAGGTATGTTTGTTATTGAGATAAATATGACTACTTCAAGTCTTAATAAAAATTGGATTTTTGATTCTGGCTGTGGTTCTCATATTTGTACTGATGTGCAGGATCTGCATGATAGCAGGAGACTGGCTTCGGGGGAGGTGATCTACGTGTTGGAAATGGAACTTCTGTTGCTGTTTTGGCCGTAGGCACTTTTGTTTGGAACTGCCCTCGGGGCTGTACTTAACTACACTAATATACTGTTATTTTTGTTCTGTTATAGTTTAGGAATATTATTTCTGTATCTTTGTTAACCCAAACAGGGTACACTTTTGTATTTAAAAACACCAGGTGTTATTTATATATGAATGATGCAGAAATTTGCAGTGCTGATGCAAATAATGGTCTTTATATTTTGAATATAAATGAATCTCCAAAATGTAAAATAACAAACAAAAGGCTCAAAATGAGTAATCCAAAAGAAGAAACACTTGTGGCATGTCGTCTGGGACACATCAACAAGACTCGCATATCCACACTTTCGAAGAGTGGGTACTTGGACGGATTTGATCCAAATTCATATGACGTCTGCGAATCTTGTTTGTTAGGCAAAATGCCTAAATCACCTTTTAGTGGTAAAGGTGAACGCGCCACTGAACTGTTAGCCCTCGTTCATAGTGACGTTTGTGGGCCCATGTCTAGCCAGGCTAGAGGGTGGATATCGATACTTCGTAACCTTTACGGATGATGCATCACGTTATGGTTATGTGTATTATGATACACAAGTCGGAAACTTTTGAGAAATTCAAAGAGTTTCGACACGAAGTTGAAAAACAAACAGGCAAGAGTATTAAACATTACGGTCGGACCGTGGTGGCGAATACTTAAGTAATGAGTTTCAAGATTACTTGAAAGAATATGGTATTCTTTCACAATGGACTCCTCCTGGAACACCACAATTAAATGGTGTGTCTGAACGGAGAAACCGTACCTTGCTGGACATGGTAAGGTCGATGATGAGTCGCACTGAGCTACCTATATCCTTCTGGGGACATGCATTAGAAAGTGCAATTCTTATTTTGAATAGGGTTCCGTCAAAGTCTGTTGAACAGACTCCGTATGAGATATGGACAGGAAAGAAACCAGGTTTCTCATTCCTGAAGATTTGGGGTTGCTGGGCATACGTCAAACGTTTGGAAGGTACCAAACTTGAACCCAAATCAGATAAATGCCTATTTGTTGGATATCCTAAGGAAACCAAAGGATATTACTTCTATAACCCAAAAGAGAACAAAGTATTTGTTGCTCTACATGCAGTTTTCCTTGAGAAGGAATTCTAAATGCAGTGGGTTAGTGGGAGGAAAGTAGAACTCGATGAAAGTCGTAGTGATACTGTTCCTGGCATTGAATCTAGAACGGAACATGAACAGTCCATCCAGGATGAGACTGAACCACAATTCAATTACACAAGGGCTACGTAGGTCGGAGAGAGTCAGGGTAATACCTGAGAGGTATGGATTCCTGATCTCACCTCATGTAGATATTAATCTTATTGAGGATACTGAACCGGCTACGTATGAGGAAGCGATACAGGGTATCGAATCCACTTTATGGCAAGGCCATGAAGGCCGAAATGGATTCCATGTATACCAACCAAGTTTGGACACTGGTTGATGCACCAGAAGGCGTAAAGCCTATTGGATGCAAATGGGTCTTCAAGAAGAAGACAGACATGGATGGCAACGTTCAAACGTACAAAGCTAGGCTTGTAGCGAAGGGGTATCGTCAACAACTTGGAGTTGATTATGACGAAACTTTCTCACCCGTTGCCATGATTAAATCCATTCGGATAATGCTTGCGATAGCTGCATATTACGATTACGAAATATGGCAGATGGACGTTAAAACCGCTTTCCTTAACGGAAACCTGTTGGAGGATGTTTATATGCAACAACCTGACGGTTTTATCGCACCAAGACTTGCAAACAAGGTTTGTAAGTTAAATCGGTCCATTTATGGACTGAAGCAAGCATCGAGGTCATGGAACCAACGTTTTGATGAGGTCATAAAAGAATATGATTTCATTCAAAACGTAGATGATCCTTGTGTGTATAAGAAGGTTAGTGGGAGTGCACTGACTTTTATTGTCCTTTATGTCGACGATGTATTGCTATAGGCAATGACATTCCCATGTTAACGTCGGTGAAAGCTTGGCTTTCATTGAAATTCTCCATGAAAGATCTGGGAGAAGCAGCTTTTATTCTAGGAATAAAGATCTACCGGGATAGATCTAGAAAGCTACTTGGACTCTCCCAGAGTACATATATTGATAAAGTGTTGAAGAGATTCAACATGGATCAGTCCAAGAAGGGACTGTTGCCAACATCACATGGCGTCTTTCTATCTAGGGACATGTGTCCTAAAAACAAGATAGAGAGAGACAACATGAGTCGGACTCCGTTCGCCTCGGCAGTCGGATCGATCATGTATGCCATGATATGTACACGACCTGATGTGTCCTATGCTTTGAGCATGTGCAGTCGATATCAGGCCGATCCAGGACAGGATCACTGGATGGCGGTTAAGAATATCCTTAGGTATCTTAAAGAACTAAGGATGTTTTCTTAATCTATGGAGATGGAGAACTTGAGGTATCTGGGTATACTGATGCAAGTTTCCAAACCGACAGAGACGACTTTAAGTCGCAAACCGGGTACATATTTTGCTTGAATAACGGAGCAGTGAGCTGGAAATCTTCCAAGCAAGATACTGTTGCCGATTCAACAACTGAAGCGGAGTACATTGCAGCAGCTGAAGCAGCAAAAGAGGCAGTTTGGATCCGTAAATTCCTAATTGGATTAGGAGTAGTTCCGTTAGCAGCTGAGCCCGTTCCATTGTATTGTGACAATAGCGGGGCTATAGCACAGGCTAAGGAACCAAGGTCTCATCAACGATCCAAACATGTTCTTCGACGATTCCATCTGATTCGAGAGATCATACATCGTGGCGATGTGAAGATCGAGAAGATCGCATCAGAGGATAATATTGCAGATCCGCTGACGAAGGCTATTCCTCGGGAAAAGTTTGAGCGACATGTACATAGTTCAGGTATTAGATGCTTGAGTGACTGGCTATAGGCCAAGTGGGAGATTGTTAGACAGTAATGTCCCATAGCGTCACTATTTTGTAAATGATATTGTATTATTGTACAAAATTAACTATGTAGTAATGAAATTGCCTTTTACCGTTTTGTAATTTATTTACTTTGATATATAAATGGTAAAAGTCCCTATGATTAGTTCCGGATTGAGATGATATGAGACAGTATCAATCCATAAAGGTTTAATCATTAAATATCCCTAGTCGTAGTATTATCGAGACTGGACATCGATAATGCGGAATAGACTAGTACTGCACTCGTGCATGTTGTGAGGGCACAACGGCATAGTTCTCATATATTTAAGTATAGGATACTTATGCAAGTGCGGTGGGAGGTTGTGTTTTACCGATGGTACGGAAAACAGCTTCGCTCTGGATAGACCCCGCGGAATCCCATTGGTAGTATGTCTGCGTGTCTATGGGAGTCCGCTTCAGGGTAGGTGCATATGATCTTAACCTGAGATTTGCATCGCTAGTACTTACGACAATCGGTAAAATTTAGGTTTGGTGGTCCAGGGCTTTAACGAGTTCTGTGTATACCTCTTCTGGGTTTATCGAGAATCGTAGTGTATTGGATGTGATATCAAGATGGAAGTATCACTTCAGACATATGGAGATGATGATCGCGAGGGATTCAGAACTAGTACTCTATAATGGTTGCAACCATCGGGATAATATGACTAGGTCAGGATTATCCGATTCAAAGAGACTGGTTGCTTGACATCCGATATGTGTTTCGGACGGGGCAGACACTTATCCAGCCCCAGCCCTAGCATGTGATCATCCGATACTGGTTCGATATACACTATACTACGGTATACTACGCCTGTTATAGATCTAATATTCCAGTAAGAATATTTCTAGAGAATTGGGTAGGCATGGCGTTTTGCTAGAAGCTAACCTTGTCTTGTAAATCGGTAAAAACGTAGTACTTGGTACGTACGTGTTCGGATAGTTCGACAACCGGATTTACTGCCAACATATCTAGAGGTCTCTTGGGTCGCTTCCCGAAGATTCACCGATGACGTATGATTCAAACTCGATTAATCTTGGATTAATTACGGAGAGACTTTATCTTGGATAAAGTACTGTATAAAGAGAGAGATCGATTAATTTAGAATTAATCGTAAAATTATTATATTCGATATAATAAACGGAATTCGATTCCGACGCGAAATTGAAATTAGATTTTATTCGGGCAAACGAATTAATTTAGAATTAATTCGTTAGCGACGTAAATAATAAATTCGCTAGGCGCAATTATTTATTTAAATTCGATTTAATTAACGTCGCGACGTAAGCTCGATATTTCGGAAATATCGAACCCGAACGCGTGAGTGCAAGTGGGCCCACTTTCATTTGGAAACGTGTGGGGCCCACATGACACTTGTCATTATTTGTATTTTTTAATCAAGATGCAATGCATGAAGATAGTGTACAAAGCACTCAAAGATAATGCATGGAAATTGAGTGTTAGACACTCTAAGTGCTTGCATGGTTTGTGTTATATTTATATTATTATTTAATATAATTATAACATAAATATAAATTGATTTTGGAGACAAAAATCAATGATTCTCTCCTCTCTAATTACCGAAACTGTGACAGTTCTTGGCTCTCCATTTTCAGGTTTTTGTTGCAAAAGCTTGAAGTTTTGTGTTTGTTTGGAACATAAAGAACACATCTTTGGCTAGCACCATCAAGGGATCATACAAGGTGATATGGGAAACTCATCTTAGAGCTTGGAAGGATCAAATTCAAGCTTGGAGCTTCTCTTCACTGCTTGGCCGAAATCTTCACTGCTCAAAGGAGGATTTTGCTTCATCCATTGCATCCACATTTGGCTTTGTGAGTATTGTTTCCGCCATTACTTCAATCTAATTCATTCTTATATATATCTTGCTTGGTTTTTGATCTTGGGATATGGTTATTAGATTTCCAACACTTTCATATTGAGGTTTTAAGACACAGGTCTTAGATAGAGTGAGCCATGTGACACTGTTTGTTAGCACAATCCCCTATTGGACTGATCCATGTGAATCTCTTCAACACTTTTTCAATGTACGTACTCTGGGAGAGTCCAAGCAGATTTCTAGATCTATCCCGGAGAATCTTTTTTCCTAGCCATAAAGGCGGCTTCTCCAGACTTTAATGGGAGGAATTTTAATGAACGCCAAGTTTCACCGAGTTAACATGGGAAATGCATTGCAATAGCAATACTCGTTCAACGTAAAGGACAATGAATGTCGAGCGCTCCCACTAACCTTCTTATATTACACAAAGATCATCCTCGTTTTGAACGAAATTTTTTTTTTATATTATTTATGTCTCATCAAAACATTGGTTCCAAAGAAAGCGATGCTTGCTTAAAACCATAAATGGATCGATTAACTGACGGCGGTTAAAACACACGTATAACGCAAGCCACGTATCGTTCAAGTAGTATAAAAATATCATCCCACGGGACTTAATTCCTACTGTTGTTATTATTATTGAATCTATTTATTTACAAATATCTAATTAAAAGAGAAGAGAATGATTGTTTGATTGATTGAATGTGGTTTTGCACAATAAATAAATAAATAAAAAGACAAAGAAAATACTAAGGAAAATAACAAAAGACACAAAGATCTAGGGTTGTAATTTCTTTTAATATCATTTTAAAGATGAAGTGTTATCTTACAGTTGGGTAATATATTGATTTATTAACCTGGAACACTAAATTATGTAAACCTCTTCTCTTCGATGGTCACTACAAATATCCAGTATAAACTCAATTGAACCATATGTCTATGTCGACCAAATTACCTGGATTCATTAAGATTAAGTTCCAATTATGGCTTCCCCGCCCGACAGGTATATTCCTATCATGTAAGGAAATATATTAAGGGTTATCTATCCTCAAGGAAGATCGTGGGCTATTGAGTCTAAGGCTGAAACCTAAAATCCCTATGTCTAGTTCATTTTAGATTTATCAGATCAATTTATTAATGGCCAATTAATGAAAAAGCATTAAGATTAAGACTCAATAATAATCTTTAATTACCCAAACTATAATTTAACCCTTATAAACCGGTGATATTAAAAGTCATCACAAACCCTAGATAAATAATTAGTCCACAACACATAACTAGGGCTAGTAAAAACTTGAAAATAAAAGACATAAAGTAAAAATGCGGTAAAGTAAATACTGAAAAGTAAATACAATAAAATAAAATGCTAAGGTAAAAGGAATTACTTTTACTACTACTAATTTAGATATCTCCCATAATATAATATATAAACTTGTGATAACATTACCAACCATCCATATAGGCGGTAACCTGATTAAGTCAAATTAAGTCCAACCGGCCATTAAGGCGGGTAAAAATATTTGTCAATGAACCTGCCATATAGGCGGTAAGAAAGTTTAATTACCAACCGACAAATCTGGCAGTATCCTTGATTAGTCAGGTTAAAACCAGATTAAAATGAATTACCAACCGACCAATATATAGCGGTATCCTTTTTAAGTCAATATTTAAATAGTGAATATATTATATTTAAGGGAGATTAATCTAAATAGCAATAGTAAAAGAATTACCTTTCACCCTAGCTGGGGAAGTTACCTCCTCATTACTGAAAAGTAAAAACTGAAAAAATTAAAGAAAGAAAAGTACTGTGCGTAAAAGTAAATTGCGGAAAGTAAAAACTGAAAAGTAAAGAAAAGAAAGTGCGAAACTGAAAATTAATTACTGAAAAACTAAAAAAAACAAACTATACAATTTCTTATTTATTCATAAGAATTTCAAAGAAGAAAGTATGAATTTTACAAATGAAATGACTTGGTATTATAGGCAAAATTTTGCCTCCATCAAATCATCCACCAAATCAATTATTAATTGCTCCACTAATTGCTCCACTAATTGCTCCACCAAATCCATTATTAATTGCTCCACTAATCTCTTATCATGTTTGGTGATGATTTGATAATTTTTATTATTTATTTATTAATTTATTTTTTGCTTTGAAAATGATTGAAAGTGACTTTAATAATTACACACTACACACTTCTGGATGGGTCATCAATTTCGGGCATTAAATATTCATAATTCGAAATTATTTTGTCTTTCAAAGTTATAGATATTTGAGTCTTCTTAATCTGAAACTTGAATCAGCTCAATCCGATATCTGAGTAAAACGTTATGCCTAAAATACGACAGATGCACAAAACTGGAATTTCCAAAACTGCACTTCGTCAAAACGCCCTTTCAAGTTTCCAATCTCCAAAATTAAATATCAAGTCCAATAATTGCCCTTATTTGACCCATATTTCATCCTAAATGATTTCATTAAGTCTCAATATTATTTTATCTGCAAATAAACTAAAATACATCAAAACGTTCATCAAACCCGAGAAACTAAACAAAATATTAAGTAAAAGGGGCGGTAAATATTGATTATATTTCCGCTCATCATTAACTTACAAACCTTGTTTGCAAGTCTAGGTACGACAAAACCGTCAGGCTGTTGCATATAAACATCCTGCAAAAGGTTTTCGTTAAGGAAAGCGGTTTTGACGTCCATCTGCCATTTCTCGTAATCGAAATATGCAGCAATAGCAAGCATTATCCGAATGGATTTAATCATGGCAACGGGTGAAAAAGTTTCATCGTAATCGACACCATGTCGTTGACGATACCCTTTCGCTACAAGCCTAGCTTTGTACGTTTGTACGTTGCCATCCATGTCAGTCTTCCTCTTGAAGACCCATTTGCAACCAATAGGCTTTACGCATTTTGGTGTATCAACCAGTGTCCAAACTTGGTTGGTGTACATGAAATCCATTTCGGAATTCATGGCATCTTGCCATAAACCAGATTCGATACTTTGTATCGCTTCTTTATACGTAGTCGGCTCGTCTTCCTCAATAAGATTAATATTTACATGAGGTGAGATAAGAAACCCATACCTCTCAGGTTATTTTCTGACTCTCTCCGATCTACACGGTCATTATGTATTCGAAGATTGTGGTACAGTCTCATCTCTGATGGACTGTTCATGTTCCGTTAAGGATTCTGTGCTAGGAACAATATCACTCCTATTTTCATCGAGTTCTACTTTCCTCCCACCTATCACTGCATTTAGGAATTCCTTCGCAAGGAAAACCGTATGTAGAGCAACAAATACTTTGTTCTCTTGTGGGTGATAGAAGTAATATCCTTTGGTTTCCCTAGGATATCCTACAAATAGGCATTTATCCGATTTGGGTTATAGTTTGGTACCTTCCAAACGTTTGACGTATGCCCAGCAACCCCAAATCTTCAGGAATGAGAAACCCAGTTTCTTTCCTGTCAATATTTTTATGGAGTCTATTGAACATACTTTGAGGGAACCTTATTCAAAATAAGTATTGCACTATTCAATGCATATCCCCATAAGGAAATAGGTAGCTCTGTGCGACTCATCATAGACCTTACCATGTCTAACAAAGTTTGGTTTCTCCGTTCGGACACACCGTTTAATTACGGTATTCCGGGAGGAGTCCACTGTGAATGAATACCATATTCTTTCAAGTAATCAAGAAACTCATTGCTTAAGTATTTCCACCACGGTCCGACCGTAATTTTTAATACTTTTTTCGGTCTGTTTTTCTAGTTCGTGTCGAAACTCTTTGAATTTCTCAAAGGTTTTCGACTTGTGTCTTATAAGATACACATAACCATAATGCGATGCATCATCCATAAAGGTTACGAAATATTCATATCCACCTCTAGCCTGGCTAGACATGGCCCACTTACGTCACTATTAACAAGGGCTAACAGTCGGTGGCACGTGCACCTTTACCGCTGAAAGGTGTCTTAGGCATTTTGCCTAATAAACAAGATTCGCAGACGTCATATGAATTTGGATCAAATCGTCCAAGTACCCACTTTCGAAAGTGTGGATATACGTGTCTTGTTTATGTGTCCCAGACGACAATGCCACATAAGTTTCATCTTTGTTACTTACTTTAAGCCTTTTGTTTGTTACATTATATGTTTGAGATTGATTTATATTCAAAATATATAAAGACCATTATTTGCATCAGCTGTGCAAATTTCTATATCATTTTTATACACAAAACACACAGTGTTTCTAAATACAAAAGTATACCTACATTGGGTTAACATAGATACATAAATTTTATTCCTAGTCAAACTAGGTACAAAATAACAGTTTATAAGTTCAAGTACATGCCCCGAGGGCAGTTCCAAACAAAAGTGCCCACGGCCAAAACGGCAACACGAGTCACATTTCCAACACGGAGGTCAATCTCTCATGAGGCCAGTCTCCTGCTAATCCGCAGATCCAGCACATCAGTACATATGTGAGTACCACAACCGAAATCAAAAATCCAATTTTTAAAACTAGAAATATACATGTTTATTTCTATAACAAACATACATGTAGCCGGTGCCTTGCCCGCTTTAATCTCCTTAATGTGTGCCTTGTACTCGTGGCAGTCACGCTTCCAGTGACCCCGCTTCCCGCACTGCAAGCATACATCTTGGGATTTGTCCTTGGGTTTCCAGAACCATTTGACGATTTGGCCTTGCCTTTCTTCTTATGGTTATTCTTTTTAACACCTTCAGTCGCCTTGGGCCCAGCCCTCGGAGTCTGAGATGTTGAAGCATAGTGCGCCTCACGCTTCTTGCCCTTAAGGAGCTCAGTTTATGCCTCCACAGAGTGGACATCAACTCTCCAAGAGTTTGGTCTTGGTTAAACATGTTGTAGTTTATGATGAACCCACTCCAAGTGTCGGGGAGAGACTGTAGGTCAAATCTACTGAAGTCTTAGCCTCGAAGACTATGCCTATCTATCCGAGATGCTCAATGTTAGCAATCATCTCTGAGACATGGTGCTCAACAGACGTACCCTCTTACATTCGAGCTCGGAAGAGCTTCTTCTGCAACTCATATCTTTGCGATCAAAGATTAGATCGGTGGAGATCGTGCAACTTCGCCATCATCTCATAGGGATCCAACCCCTTGTTTTGACGACGGAATTGGGGAGTCATAGCGGCAAGCATTACCGATTGAGCAGTTGCATTATCATTGCTATGAGTCTTCCAAAGCTCTAGCTCAAGCAACTGATCAGGTCGGGGCTTAGGCCCAAGAGGTCGCTATAGTGTAGAGTAACTTCTTGGATCCCAGAACAATTCTGATATTCATATCCCAGTCTTGAAAGTTTCTGCCATTAAAGACGTTGTCGCCCATGACAATATCCCTAAAGTTTAACTTTCCAGTCATCTTAACCGCAATAGTCCAACTATTCGATTAACGATGTTTGGTTACAGTTTAACTGTTACAAGAAAAATAATAATGTATTAGTCCAACTAATAAAAATAATTGACGAAATAATTTTGAAAGCGCGTAAAGCTAAGTATTTGAACGAAATTGCAAATTCAATACTAGCCTCCCACTATTTTTCGGCGAGCCTCTAACCCTCTGTTGAGTACTCGGGAAACCTAGTTTCCTAGTGGGCTAGGATCCCGTTAAATAACACACAACCTTGACTTTGGCCAACAAGCTGTATGATATTTAACTAGGTAGATCTCTAAGATCAATTGGATCTCATCCAATTCCTAGATCCGGTAGGTGGACCTCCAATTCCGAAACATATATACAATATATATGCCAATATATCCAATATATTTTCCTAACCTATTTCCTCTGAGTCAACTAAGCATTGGCTTTGGCACAACAAGCTTAATGATTCCAGTTAAGCGAAACCCATTGACTTTGGAAAGCTTCGTAATCGATGTAAATGGACAAGAAGTGATCTTGAATTTGGCCAAAAAATCACAACTTGGACAAGACACCGATATGGAACAAAGCCTTCATGATTCAAACACATCCGCGATGGAAAAAGGTCTTGACTTTGGCCAACAAACCAGTGCCAATCTTAGATCTTGAGTAATAATCACTCAATGGAAGGAAAACGCTTAATATTTTATTGAGGGTTTTTTCGCATAAATTGGCAACCAATTTATTATCTTTGTTAGGTCTCATCATACACCCTTAAGCATGCATTCTAAAAGCATAATAAGGCGCGGAAATAAATTAATAACAATATGCGGATGGATATCTCACAGATTGTTCCTAGAACGAATCACCCCCTTCCTCTCCCCAGCTAGCACTATTCTTACTTCTACCCAATTATATAATACAATAATAGAAACCTCATTAACATTGAGGGGAATTAGGTGAGAAGAGAATACAAAGAATCAAGAGAGATAAGGGTGGACACGCATGTCCAATTTAATAAATTCTAAATTTACAACAATTTCCAAAATTGCCCTTCCCTTCTAATATCCATCCGATATACGTTATTCATTCAACACATCCATGTATTCATTTATAGCATGTTATTCAATCAATCTAATCCAATTAATTAATCTTTGAATTAAGTGATCATCCAATGTTCAAACAACAATTTGATTTGCGCGAGTCCAACTCGTTTGAGAATAAGTACTCGAAGTACGAATTCTTGAATTATATCGAACTACTCTTTAAATTAATTTAATTCATATTCAATACTAATTCATTTAATTAATTCCAAATTAAGTATCTACACTTTTAATGCGCTTTAACGACTTAGATTCCAAATCTAATCTTAATGGGTCTCAAAGCCCAATTAACATCCATGTTATTTAATTAAGTCCAATGGGCTTTCAATTGATTTCATAAGGCATGGACTTTGGTCAATATGGGTCAAACCCAAATACCAAGGCCCAATTAAGGAATCACCCTTATTTTCCAAGAAACCAATTTAGGCCCATTAGGCAATTAAACATTTAAAGCCCATTTGTTATATTTGGACTTAATGGAATGATTTAGGGCCAATTTGGATCCAATCCAATTGGCCAAACCAACTGGCCCAACCAAGCCCATTATGCCCAAATACAACAATTATAAGCCCAATTCAAAATCAAGCCCAATTTATTAAATTCCAATTTTCCAAAATTCATAATTTAATAAATCAAAGTGTTTAGCCATGATTAATCTTTTAAATTAACATTTCCAAAATACTAATCTAATCCATTAATCATGCTTTTCATCATCAACACATGTCCAACATAATTGATTAAAAAAATCATCTCATTTCATGCTATCAAGCTCACGGCATTCTAGGGTTTTTGTTTCGATTTCGTTTTCAATCCGATTGAATTACAAATCAACATTATCCCAAGTCTTTCATCTCATCCAATGATCAAAAGAACAAAAAATACCATGACTTTAGGGTTTAGTAAGCATTCTTCCAAGCCATTTATTTGGGGAAAAATTATCCAATTCAATTTTTCATGAAATTGATCATGCATAACACTATGTTATCATCATTCAAACATACTTAATCAAACAATTTCATCAAATCATGCTCAAATCATTTTTACCCAAATTTTAAGCATATGAACCCTAACATTTTTCATGCTCAAACTAGGCTCAAAGATACCATTGTTGGTTTCTAATAAGGTCCCAAGATCATATTTGAACAATGAAAAGAATGAATACTCAAACAAGTGAGGCGGAAACACACTTACATTGAACGGATTCTGAAGACGTGAACACAAAAATCCCTTGCAAGATTCGGCCAAAGAGAAATGAGAAGTGTTGAGTCCAAGCTCCAAGCTTTGTGTTGATTCAAAGCTCTTAGATTAGTTTCCCTATCACCTAGTGATGATTCCTTGAAGTGCTAGCTTAAGAAAATTTTGCCACAAAATTTTCTATCCACCAAGTGAAGCGAGAGAGTTTTCTTTGTTTGATTTGTGTTTCCAAAACCAATAATGCCTAAAGTGTTTCCAAACTTTGGTATATGGCTTTTAAAAAGTCAAACCAAATTTTGGAGCCAAAATTTGCATTAAAGCCTCACAACCACTTCTTTCATGAAGAGTGATTGCATGTCAATCACCAAAAAGTGAGTTGACATTTATCACTTGAATGACGTGCGATGTGACGAGCGATGTGATTTGTGGCCGCACTTGATTCAAAATCGGAGTGGCCTCGCAAACACATCCCGGGCGCGGTTTCGTTAATTCCGAATTAACGAATTTTCTGTTGCGACGTAATTAAATCAAATTTAATAAAATAATTATGCCAAGTAAAATTACTATTCACGTCGCTAGCGAATTAATTCTAAATTAATCCGTTTTCTCGAATTAAAATCTAATTTTAATTCCGCGTCGAAATCTAATTTCGTTTAATATATCGAATATATTATTTTATCGATTAATTCCAAATTAATCGTTTCTCTCTCTTCAATTAGTATTTTATCCCATATAAAATATCTCCGTTATTAATCCAAGATTAATAATGTTCGAATCATACATCATCGGTGAATCTTCGGGAAGTGACCCAAGAGATCCCTGGATATATTGGCAGTAAATCCAGTCGTCGGACTATCCGAACACGTACGTAACTCGTACTACGTTCTTACCGATTTACGAGACATGGTTGGCTTCTAGCAAAGCGCCATGCCTACCCAATTCTCCAGAAATATTCTTAAAGGAATATATAATCTATATCAGGCGTAGTATACGTAGTATTGCGTATATCGATCCAGTATCAGATGTTACATGCAATGCCTGGGGCTGGTCAAGTGTCTGCCCCGTACGAAGCATATATCGGATTACAAGAAACTAGTCTCTTTAAATCGGATAATCATGACCTTGTCATATTATCCCGATGGTTGTAACCATTTAGAGTACCAATTATATGTCCCTGCGTGATCATCATCTCCATATGACTGAAGTGATACTTCCATCTTGACATTACACCCAAAACACTACGATTCTCAATAAACCCAGAAGAGGCATACACAGAACCTGTTAAAGTCCTGGACGACCAAAATCAAAGCATATTGATTGTCGCAAGTACTAGCGATGTAAGTCTCAGGTTAAGACCAAATACACCTACCCTGATGCAGATTCCCATAAGCACATAGTCATACTACCAATGAGATTCTGTGGGGTTTATCCAGAGTGAAGCTGTTTCTGTATCATCGGTAAACACAACCTACTATCACACTTGCATAAGTATCAAATACTTAAATATATGATAACTATGCCGTTACGCTTCCATAACACGCACAAATGCAATACTAGTCTATTTCGTATTATCGATGTCCAGTCTCGATAATACTACGACTAGGGATATTTAAGGATTAAACCTTTATGGATTGATACTGTCTCATATCTTATAATCCGGAACTAATCATAAGGACTTTTTGTTGGGGTTGGTGCTCAGAGCGCCAATTCCCGGTTGTATTTCTTTTGAATATTTCTGTAAAACATTATTATTATGAATAATATATGCAGTTTCTATAATATAATCTATCTTTTTATATGGTAAAGACGTAATGACCTTAGAATGATTAGTCATGGTACTGTTACAAAAGCGTCGCAACTGACATTGAGTAGTATCATGACGTTGTCATTCTCAGATTGTTCTTGGTCAAGGTTTACACTACTTGGTCAGTAAAGTAAACCCGTTGAGACCAGTACATGTCGTACACTGGAATATATGATTCCAATGGTTTCTCAATGAACCATTAGTCTTGGAGACTAGTATAGACGTGTGGGTGTTTATAGCGTATAAACACTGAACGACTCACCGTAGATTCTTAATGGATGGTACACCAGTGTCAATAAGAATCTTCTCAGGTTGAGTAGCACTTGTGATTCTTAGACTTGAGATGCCATTGTGGGCACATGAGACATATTCTACACTTAGATGGCAGTCACGTCACCGATCTATTTAGATCAGACCTCCGCCTGTTCGTTGGGTGTAGATAGATCATCAGGGTGTCCTATGTGTATCAAGATAGGATCTGTTAGTTCTGTGTACCAGAGCATAGGTAGTCCATATGATTAGCAATCAGATAAAACCATGGGCCCGTGGTAAAGTTTAGAAGCTAGTTCTAAACATTCTTTTAGAGATTGCTAATGGAATAGTCGACTGGATAATCCCCGTAGAGATTTGACGTTTACATCTATATCTTTGGGATTTATCCGGATACCTGTGACAGAGGAATTATACATTTGCCATGACCTCGACCTGTATGATTCTGCAAGATTATCCGTGATGGTCATAATTTATGGGTGGATAAATTATGAACACGAAATTTGATTTCGTGACGGATATACCTGAATCTAGAGAGTCTCATTAATGAAACATACTCGTAGAGCACTAAAGCAACATATATATAAATAATATTGATTATTTATAAAGTCGTTTAAAGGTTAAACGCAAGATACGTGCTAAAGGGACCCGATAGTCATTTGCTTAATTATTGTGTATTTACATTTAATACTTGATTAATTTAAATACACATTAATTAATAGTCAAATTGAGATATTTGACTTATATTCTAAATGAATATATGTTTTTGATATTTAATGTAAATATTATACATATATTTAATATATTTGTATTTGATTAATTAATTAATTATTTAATTGTTAAATGATTAAATTAATTAAAATATAAATATCTTACATTAGGATATTTGGTTTAAATGATTATGTTGCCTTTGTTGACCAAGTTTTAAATATCTAATAAAGTGTTTTTAGATATTTAATCAAGTTGACCAAACTTTAGTTAAATGAAATTGAAATGAAAAATTGCCAAATACATGCTTGTAATTTCGGCCAAGGGTTTTTTATTACAAGTATATATTGTTTTCATTTTATCTTCATTTAATAACCTAATACACTTGGTATGGTATTTTGTTCATAATTTGATTATTGGAATATTAAATAAATACCAAGTGTATTAGGTTATTAAATGAAGATGAAATGAAAACAATATATACTTGTAATAAAAAACCCTTGGCCGAAATTACAAGCATGTATTTGGCAATTTTTCATTTCAATTTCATTTAACTAAAGTTTGGTCAACTTGATTAAAAATCTAAAAACACTTTATTAGATATTTAAAACTTGGTCAACAAAGGCAACATAATCATTTAAACCAAATATCCTAATGTAAGAAATTTATATTTTAATTAATTAATCATTTAACAATTAAATAATTAATTAATTAATCAAATACAAATATATTAAATATATGTATAATATTTACATTAAATATCAAAAACATATATTCATTTAGGATATAAGTCAAATATCTCAATTTGACTATTAATTAATGTGTATTTAAATTAATCAAGTATTAAATGTAAATACACAATAATTAAGCAAATGACTATCGGGTCCCTTTAGCACGTATCTTGCGTTTAACCTTTAAACGACTTTATAAATAATCAATATTATTTATATATATGTTGCTCTAGTGCTCTACGAGTATGTTTCATTATTGAGACTCTCTAGATTCAGGTATATCCGTCACGAAATCAAATTTCGTGTTCATAATTTTCCACCTACAAATTATGACGATCACGGATAATCTTGCTGAATCATACAGGTCGAGGTCATGGCAAATGTATAATTTCTCCGTCACAGGTATCCGGATAAATCCCAGAGATATAGATGTAAACGTCAAATCTCTACGGGGATTATCCAGTTTACTATTCCATTAGCAATCTCTAAAAGAATGTTTAGAACTAGCTTCTAAACTTTACCACGGGCCCATGGTTTTATCTGATTGCTAATCATATGGACTACCTATGCTCTGGTACACAGAACTGATGGATCCTATCTTGATACACATAGGACACCCTGAGGATCTATCTACACCCAACGAACAGACGGATGTCTAATCTAAATAGATCGATGACGTGACTGCCATCTAAGTGTAGAAGATGTCTCATGTGCCCACAATGGCATCTCAAGTCTAAGAATCACAAGTGCTACTCAACCCAAGAAGATTCTTATTGACGCTGGTGTACCATCCATTAAGAATCTTCGGTCGTTCAGTGTTTATCCGCTATAAACACCCACACGTCTATACTAGTCTCCAACACTAATGGTTCATTGAGAAACCATTGGAATCATATATTCCAGTATACGACATGTACTGGTCTTAACGGGTTTACTTTACTGACCAAGTAATGTAAACCTTGACCAGGAACAATCTGAGAATGACAACGTCATGATACTACTCAATGTCAGTTGCGACGCTTTTGCAACAGTACCATGACTAATCATTCTAAGGTCATTACGTCTTTACCATATAAAAAGATAGATTATATTATAGAAATTGCATATATTATTCATAATAATAATGTTTTACAGAAGTATTCAAAAGAAATACAACCGGAATTGGCGCTCTGAGCACCAACCCCAACAAAATCTCCCACTTGCTCTAGTGCCAATATCGATTGTATCTAATACCCATCGACTCCACGTGTTTATCAAATAACTTCGGAGGTATGGCCTTCGTCAGCGGGTCTGCTACATTATCTTCACTCGGTACCTTGCAATGACAATTTCCCCTCGCGACACAATCTCTCGAATAATGTGGTACTTGCGTTCCACATGCTTCGACTTCTGATGCGCCCTCGGTTCATTTGCTTGCGTAATGGCTCCAGTATTATCACAGTATAACGGAATCACATTCTCGATACTTGGGACAACTCCCAATTCTGTGATAAAGTTCTTAATCCACACAGCCTCTTTTTCAGCTTCAGAAGCTATAATATATTCTGCCTCAGTGGTGGAATCTGCTGTCGATCCCTGTTTGGAACTCTTCCAACAAACTGCACCTCCGTTAAGGGTAAAGACAAATCCAGATGTAGACTTTTTATCATCGAGATCCGATTGAAAATCGGAGTCTGTATACCTATTAACCTGCAGCTCGTTTCCTCCATAAATAATCAACTTATCCTTAGTACCTTTAAGATACTTTAGGATATGTTTAATGGACATCCAATTGTCATTACCTGGATTGGACTGATATCTACTAGTTACGCTAACAGCGAAACTGATATCAGGCCTCGTACATAACATGGCATACATTATGCTACCCAAACACGAAGCATAAGGTTGGTTAGACATTCTAACCTTCTCATCTTCTGTTTGTGGACACATCTTCTTTGAAAGATGAATCCCGTGTCTGAACGGTATGTTTGTTGTCTTACAGTTACCAAAACTATACCGTTCCAAGATCTTATCTATGTATGTTGATTGGGATAACCCAATCAGCCTCCTTTGTCTATCTCTCTAGAGTTTTATCCATAAAACATAAGAAGCTTCTCCCAGGTCCTTCATGGAGAAATTCTTACAGAGATACGCTTTAACGCTTTGTAACATACCTAAATCATTCCCAATGATTAGGATGTCATCAACATATAGGACTAAAAATACGACCATGCTCCCACTGGCCTTCTGATACACACAGGATTCTTCCGAATTCTTGAGAAAACCAGATGATCTAATAATCTCGTCGAATCTAAGATTCCAACTTCGTGAAGCTTGTTTAAGTCCATAAATGGACTTCTTAAGCTTACACACCATGCCCGAGTTTTCGCTGGACGCAAAACCTTCCGGCTGTTCCATTTAGATTTCTTCATCAAGAAATCCATTTAGAAAAGCCATTTTGACATCCATTTGCCAAATCTCGTAATCATGATACGCAACTATAGAAAGCAAAATCCGGATAGACTTAAGCATTGCTACCGGCGAAAAAGTTTCATCGTAGTCGACGCCAGGTCGCTGCGTGTAACCTTTTGCTACCAGTCGGGCCTTGTAAGTTTCAACCTTACCGTCAGGCCCGCACTTCCTCTTATAAACCCATTTACAACTGATAGGAACAATTCCTTCAGGAAGCGGAACCAAGTCCCAAACTTGATTCTCATGCATTGAGTCTATCTCGGATTTCATGGCACTTTTCCATTTCACGGAGTCGATGTCCAACATCGATTCTCTATAGGTGAAAGGATCTGTCTCTTCAACTAAGAGAACATCCAGACTCTTTTCTTGTATCAAATACAAGCGTTCAGGAGGTCTAGATACCCTTTCCGACCTACGGAGTGTGTGTGTTGAAGGTCCTTCATCTACTTGAACTTCAGGTTCCTCCGTTGGTTCGTTGTTTTCAGGTTGGACTTCATCAAGCTCAACCTGTCTATGATTACCACCTTCTGACAAAAATTCTACTTCTAGAAATTTTGCGAAGCGAGCTACGAACACATTTCGATGCTCGGTATCATAGAACAGATATCCCATCGTAATCGAAGGATATCCAACAAACCTAAACTTTTGCCCTCGAGGCGAAAGCTTATCTTGCTGAGTCACCCTGCATAGGCAAGAAAACTCCAAACCTTAATATAATTAAGATTTGGTCTCCTACCGAACCATATCTCATACGGTGTCATAGGAACAGCCTTTGAAGGAATCTTATTCAAAAGATATGCGGCTGTTAAGAGAGAGTAGCCCCATAAGTAATAGGGCAAATCTGTGAAACTCAACATTAATCGGACCATATCCAATAATGTCCGATTTCTCATCTCAGATACTCCATTGTGCTGTGGGGTACCTGGAGGAGTATATTGAGCGAGAATCCCATTCTTCTTCATATAATCCATGAACTCACCACTCATATATTCGCCGCCTCGATCTGATCGAAGGTATTTAATATATTTACCAGTTTGTTTTTCTACTTCATTTCAGAATTCTTTGAACTTTTCAAAGGTTTCCGATTTATGTCGCATCAAATACACATAACTGTATCGTGACAAATCATCGGTAAAGGTAACGAAGTACGAATAACCACTGTGAGCAGTTTGACTTAGTGGACCACATACATCAGAATGTACGAGTTCCAGTAAGTTAGTGGCGCAGTGTCCAACACCAGAAAATGGGGCTTTGGTCATCTTACCCTGAATACATGATTCACAAGTTGGATAGGATTCAATGGTAAGATCTGGTATCAAACCATTCCTAACCAATTGGGTAAGGCGTTTAACGCCAATGTGACCAAGCCTCATATGCCAAAGTTCATTATTATTAATTACAGGTAAACTACGTTTATTAACTCCAGTATTTAATATATCTTTTGAAGTTTGCAATGTATAATGACCATGCAGGTTTGGACAACAAAGGATCTGAATATTATTTCTATCATATAAATATAAATAACTATTCTTAATATTAATACAAAAGCCTTCTGTATCCAATACAAAAAGTGATATAATATTAGCTACACATCCAGGTACAAAATGGCATTCATTTAACAAAAGTGTCTCATTCGGCAATGAGATCTCGCATACTCCCACTACAACTGCATCCAAAGAGTCTCCACTCCTGAATCACAACTACATCTCTTCGGGCTTCAGCCTTCTACTTTCCTTCAGCACCTGCAACGAATTGCAAATGTGAATGGGACAAGCAGAATCTAAAATCCAGTTGGATGTAACGGCTTCACAAGCCAAAGATAAATCAATAACTGGAAAAATAAAAGTACCTGATGTAGATGCTCTGTCTCTCCTCAGCTGGGCAATATAATCAGGACAGTTCCTCTTCTAGTGCCCGACTTTTCCGCAGTGGTGGCATTTGTCTTCTGAAGTCCTCTTGGGCTTAGCAATCTTCGCCTGTTGTTGAGGACCAAAAGTCTTCTTCTTCTTTACTTTCTTCTTCTTTCCCTTGGACCATCCTTGGGAAGAAGCAGAAAGAAAAGTAGATCTAGGAGGGCGAGTCGGTAATCCCTTCCTAAGGTCCTCCTCTGCCGTGAGCAACATCCTATGTAGCTCCTGGTAGGTACAGACTGTCCCATTCATGTTGAAGTACATCACGAACTGGCGATATGTAGCTGGAAGCGAACCAAGAAGGACACTCCTACTGAGAATGTCATTCAAGATGAGATTATGTTGCCTCAATTGATCGATCAAATCGATCATCTGAAGAACATGTGGGCTAACATCTTGCCCCTCATCCAGACGCGCATGGAACAGTTCCATTGCGACTCTGTGAACAATCACTTGTTCTTGGTTCTTAAATGATTGTCTCAATCGCGTCATCATACTATAAGAATCAAGCATACCATAGTACTGTTTCTTGAGTTTTGGAGACAGTGAACTAAGGATGTATGATTTAACCCTTAAATCATCATCTTTCCAAGTTTCATAAACTTGGCGTTCCTCCTCCGTAGCATCCTCACCCACAACAAGGGGCAAATTACCCTCAAGAATATAACCCAGCTTTTCGAAATCGAGGACAATCCTCAAATCCAATTCCCAGTCAGCAAAGTTCTCAGCGCCTTTCAGTTTGTTCGCATCAAGCATACGCGCAAACTGATTTGTGGATTGTGCCGCCATCGTAAATCTATCATATAGATCACGAAAAACGGTTAGCAGAAATTAAGCAGTTTCATATAATATCGAAAGCATAAACTAGATCATGGATTTTTAATCTAATATGACTCTCCCACTAAATCATGCAATACTGTAATCCCCAAACAGAATACAAAGATTTAATAATTAAATTAAATACAAATAGTGAAAAGTGGATCCCGTGAATATATTTCAGCTTACAGCAGAGGCACGGTCTCGCCTACGTATATTCATAAGGTAGAAAACTCATTTGTCAATCATTCACTAATGACTCCTAGGTTTTCGGTCCTGGTCATTTCTCGTTGTCGCTACGAAGGCAGGCCCACAAGGAGACGTACCAAGGTTAAACTCGTCAATGATAAACTCAAGTTACTTACGTAATCCTGACAGCTAGGGCACGTTCAGAATTCCGCTTTTACTTGAATTTACCTAGTATCTGATATATATCCGGTATAAATAAAACTCTATCGGCTACACCCTCACAGTAGAGGCAATGTCTCGGATGTAGTCACATAGAAGTATTCATAAACCGTATTGACAAGACGGACCACATAACATGCATCAAATACATAATTACATTAAAACTTTATTAATTAGGGATTTTCCGCTAAGTGTCATACACCCTAAATCTAATCAAATTAGATTCTAATAATCATGTATAAAGTCAAGAAAACATGATTAAACATTGATTTAATGAAGGCTAATCATTTTAAGTGGCCTAGAATCAGACTCGCTCTGATACCATTTTGTAGGGGTTTTAGGGGCAGAATCTGGTAACGCAGCGGAAGCGGTGGAAAATCGTATTTTCCGATTTCAAAACTTTTTCTCGGATTAATTAAATAAAAATATTTATTTAATATTCCAATAATCAAATTATGAAAATAAATTCAATAAATCATATTTAAGTGAATTTACCGAAATTCCCTTACACTTGGTATTTTGTTCATTTTAATCCGAAATTGATCAAATCAATTTTGAATGATTCTAAATCATTTCTAAGATGAACTTAGCATGTTCAAAACATCAAAACACCAAGGCAACC
This sequence comes from Zanthoxylum bungeanum, assembly GCA_019454045.1. Lineage (NCBI taxonomy): Eukaryota > Viridiplantae > Streptophyta > Magnoliopsida > Sapindales > Rutaceae > Zanthoxylum > Zanthoxylum bungeanum. Next base: position 69,810 of record SKCR01028740.1, on the reverse strand, counting down.
AAAATCCCCAATTTTCCCTCACTTGGCCGAGAGCTCCATTAGGTGGGCAACTTGTGCATTTTGTCATTTCATGTCTCAAAACACATCAAGATGTAATCCAATCAACATGAAACTTTATATGCATCATATACACATCCAAATACACAACATAAATGAAAAGCCCCAAATTGGAATTAGTCATGAACCCTAATTTTTCAATTTCTTCAAATTGGACAAATTAGACCAAATAGTTTAAATCAATTACTTTAATCATCATTCTTCCATCCACTTTTATCATTTATATTTAAAAGTAATCAAATTACAAAATGAAAAAAATGCAATTTCATTGCTACATAATTAATTTGTACAAAAACCACAATGTCTTTTACAAATAGTTACATTATGGGTCATAATTGTCTAACAGAGACCTACCTTCATCCTGAAAGATATATGTAAAAGGACCTGTAACTCAATGGACAAAGCACAAGGTAGTACCTTTTTCACATCCTCAGGACAGCAAAGGAAAGCTTCGGAGGCTTCCCGATGGTATTGACATTGGAAACGCGACACTGCAGGAAGGGTAGTAAAAGAAAAATACAAGCCGAGAATGGCAACAAACTCCTCAAGGAGAGGGCATATTTTGAAATATGGGAATCAGAAGACATGATTTTTCATATCCCAAAGGATGAGGCCGCTTTCAAAAAGGCGTAATCCATCTTGACCCGGTACAGGTAGCGAAGAGCAGAAAGCTGAGCCAGGTCTGGGGATGACCAATCTACCACCCCGCGAATAAGGGACACAACGAGATCTTGAGTCATGAGACCAAAGAGAACTGAGCAATCAACCAGAGGAGAATTGGCAGAAGGAAACTGTAAGCAGGGCAAGGGGGTGCCTAAAGCTTTTTATAGGCAAATGGCACCAAAGGCCAAAATGATTCCTAAAGAGGTGAAGAAAACCCTCTAGCGCAAGGAATGCCTAACCAAGGATGACATCAAGACAATAGGACAAAAAAACCCCATCAGAGTAGGGAATGCATCCATGTATACATGCACACATGTCGCATATACATAATTTTTGTTTTATGTTCGCGGGCTTTGTAAAAACAAAAAAAAATGAGAAAAAGCGGCGAGGAGAATAACTCCAAGAATGGAGAGGAAACTAGAAAATGAGGACGAGCAACTCCAAGAATGGAGAGGAACCTTGGGAATGAGGACGAGCAACCCCAAGAATGGAGAAGAACTCTGAGAATGAAGAGGAATGGAGAAACCTCGGGAATGAGGACGAATAACTCCGAGAATGGAGAGGAACTCTGAGAATGGAGAACAACCTCGGGAATGAGGACGAGCAAAGAGCCTCGAGAATGAGGACGGAAAAGGTAAGTAAAAAATGCATGCTTGACTTTGATAAGGTTGTCACTGTCACACACTGCACAAGCCCCATCAAAGTGAGGGCGACTGTAGACATTGCATTTTGCATAAACCCGATGATGAGCCAAATATGGAGGCACTATCTGAAAAGTTGTGGAAGTTGCGAAAAACGAATGCCGGAAGGAAGGAAAATCTCCAAATTAGCCTCTCATCGGATTTGGACGCACTAGCCAGCCTCGGATTCGCTCAGTCAGCTTCTACTTCAAACCGTAGCCTCAGACATGCATCAACCTCTACTTTGGACCTCCCATGTAGCCCGTACAATCAGTACATGCAATCCATGCAGCCTAAAACCACATGTATGACAAATCCGCTTATCAAATCACTTTCCAAACTTAACAAAGATTTGAAATCCCCTTCTTGCCAAACTTAACAAAGATTTGAAATCCATTTCTTGCCAAATATGCAAGATCCTAGACCCAATCTAGAAAGAATTCTCACTTCCTAGTATAAGTGATTTGAGTTTCCCTTATAAATCCCTTAAGCACCTTATATGAAAAGGGAGATCTTCACATAAAAGGAATGAGAGAGGCTGCCATAGAGAGAGTGGCGGCAACTTGAAGAGTAAAAAAAACCCTATGAGGCAGCATCTATAAAGAAGAAAGGGAGGAGAACCGAGAGGGGGAGAAAATGGGGAACAAAAAAGGAACAAAAGAGGAATAGAAAAAAAATAAAGAAAATAAACAAAGAAAAACCATAAGAGACCGCCACCATCTTCACCGTAACCCTCATCAGCCTCCATCAATCAGCCTTCCCCACGATAACCACCACATCCACCATCCTCATCTTCCACCAGCGACAACAGTAAAGGAGCAGAGACAAACGTGAACCAGCAGCGTGAGAGGAACCAGAACGTGAACCAGAAGCGTAAAGCGGAAGATAGACCTGGACGTGAAAGCAGTGATCCAGTAAGCAGCAGCGTGAACCAGCAGCATGAATAAATCAACAACTATAACTGAACCAGCAGCGTGAAATAAAAGTTAGAAACCAACGGCATGAACCAACAACGTGAGAGGAACCAGAACAGGGACCTGACGATGTGAAGAAACCAGAACGTGAAGCAGAAACACGAAGAATAACTAGAAACAGCGAACCAGCAATAGCAGGCGCGAACCAGAAAACAGAAACTGGAAAACCCTAGACGTGAGAAGGAGGAGAAACCGAGTGAGAGAGAGAATCAAACCAAACCTTGAAACCAAGCTTCGATCCTTCCGGCGAATGCCTAACGCCTTTCCCAGAAAGAAACTTAAAAGGTAAGACCTGAGGACACCCTTACCATATTTTTTTTATACAGTTTCGGAAGATGAATGTCTGGCTGGACGTGAAATACGTCCAGGTGGGTATGCGAAGCCGTACATCAAAAATGGCCAAATGTCTGGCCACATTTCTTCTTTGGCATTTTGTTATTTATTTTTTTAATCTATTTATTCATTTTTATTGTTATTTTATTATTTCGCCTTTATTTTGTTTATGTTTGTTCATGTTGATGATTATACATATATGCATTGTTATATTATTTCGCATCTATTTTTTATGTTCGTTTACATTGCATTGATGATTATGTGTGTTATTATCCCTTGCGGTATATCGGATGAAAACCCAGACGTAAATTCCATAGCTGAATCCGAATGGACGGTAGTGCGGTCTGTACTTTGGATACAACTCCATGTGCCACTAGGGAAATAATCATATATGCGTGTTGACCCCCCTTTTGTTTGACATTTATCTTAATGAATCATTTGCTTTTAAATTGTTTCCTTTATGTTATGATCATTATTATTTCCATAGCCCATCGCGCACGACTTTTGTACTATTATTATTATCCTATTATGCTTTACGTCGTTATTAGTACAATTGCATGTTTTCTCCCACCTTAACATTGTTACTTCCCATATGAGTTGCATTTATTTATTGACGCTTTTTTTGCTTTTGATTGTTTATTATAATTTTTGTTATCGCATCTTGTATTTCTTAATTAAATATGCTTTTGGAATCACATTATTGTGACTATTATTTTAGTTGGGTATGTTGTTACATTTTTATTTGCTTTTATGGATAAATTGCATTAAGACTTGACTATACCATCGTGTAAACCCGTACATTATACTAGCATAAGTAAGAGACCATTCCAAACCCAATGGTTGGAGGTCTTCCCTTGTGAGGCGTGAGTGCGGCCTTAAATCTTTCCCAGTTCACAGTGGGTGGTGACTCATTCATTCTCCGATTTAGTCCCCTGCGGGCTAATCCGTACTTTCTACGGGCTGTGAACCTAACAGTGTCGTGGTCGCCGAACATCATAGGCACAACGGGAAACCCCGCTTCGCTCTTACACATATCCAATACATTGTGGTTTTTGTACATTTGTGACCCATAGCATCACTATTTGTAAAAGACATTGTGGTTTTTATACAAATTAACCATATGACAAAGGAAATTACCCTTTTATCATTTTGCAATTTATTTACTTGGATATATAAATGATAGAAGTCCTTATGATTAGTTCCGAAATAATAAGATATGAGACGATATCAATCCACGAACGGTTTAATCATTAAATATCCATAGTCATAGTATTATCAAGACTGGACATCGATAATGTAGAATAGACTAGTATTACACTTGTGCGCGTTATGGAAGCGTAACGACATAGTTCTCATATATTTAAGTATTAGATACTTTTACAAGTGTGATAGAAGGTTGTGTTTACCGAGATGGTATGGAAACAACTTCGCTCTGGATAGACCCCACATAATCTCATTGGTAGTATGATTATGTGTCTATGGGAATCCGAATCAGGGTAGTTGTATTTGGTCTTAACCTGAGACTTGCATCGCTAATACTTGCGACAATCAGTACGCTTTGGTTTTGGTCGTCCGAGACTTTAATAGGTTCTGTGTACACCTCTTCTGGGTTTATTGAGAATCGTAGTGTATTGGTGTGATATCAAGATGGAAGTATCACTTCAATCATATGGAGATGATGATCACGCATGGATACAGAACTGGTACACTTATATGTTGCAACTGTCAGGATAATATGACAAGGTCATGATTATCTGATTAAAGAGACTAGTTGATAGTGATCCGATATATGCTTCATACATGGCAGACACTATTCCAGCCCCAGGCCTAGCATGTGACATCCGATACTGGATCGCAAAATGCAATACTTAGTATACTATGCTGATATAGATTACGTATTCCTTAAAAGAATATTTATGGAGAATTGGGTAGGCACGGTGCTTTGTTAGAAGCCAACCATGTCTTGTAAATCGGTAAGAATGTGGTACGAGGTACGCACGTGTTCAGATAGTCCGACGACCGGATTTACTGCCAACATATCCATGGATCTCATGGGTCGCTTCCCGAAGATTCACTGATGACGTTTGACTCGAACAGAATTAATCTGGGATTAATTATAAGAGAGAGAAAATTAATCTAGGATTAATTGTGGCAAGAATTTATCTGGGATAAAATTCGAATAGAAGAGAGAGAATGATTAATTTGGAATTAATCGATTAAATAATATATTTGATATATTAAAAGAAATTAGATTTCATAGCAGAATTAAAATTGGATTTTAATTCGGGCGAACGAATTAATTTAGAATTAATTCGCAAGCGACTTTCGTAATAATTTTGCGAGGCATTATTATTTAATTAAATTTGATTTAATTAAGTCGCAATGGAAAATTCGTTAATTCAGAATTAACGAACCCGAGCCCGAAATGTGTTTAACGGTCCCACTCGAATTTTGAATTTAAAGTGGGGCCCACCTAGTCATATCACTAGTCAACTTTATCTCTTTAGGTTGATAGAAGTTTGTAGTTGTTGTTTGCTTGTAAATTACAGAAGCTTATTTTATTTGATTTGTGTAAGACATTTACCAACTTTGGATATTTGGTAATTTGATAATTGATTTTGGAAAATCAAAACAAGTTACAACACTCTCTCCCTCTTTTTACAATTGCCGATTGCACACTCTCTCTCTCACTCTCCATTGGCGTGAACCTAGGGTTCATGGTTCTTGATTTTTGCTTCAAAAATCTTGATTGCTAGCACAACAAAGGAGTCAACAAAGGTGTTAGGGAAACTTATCCCTTGAGTTTGGAATTCAAAGGAAGGCTTGGAGCACTTCTCAAATGCAAATTTTTGAAATCCCTTGATCCTACTTGTCGATCATTGTAAGTATTTTTCCACAAACTTACCTTGATTATTCACACAATTTCATGTCTTATTAGATCCTTGGCATGTTCTAGGAACCCAAAAAATGGTATCATGAGCCAATTTTAAGCATGAAATATTTTAGGTTTCATATACTTTAATTTGGGGATTTTGTGATTGAGCATGATTTCTTCAAATTGATGTTTTGGTTATGTTTAGATTATGATAACTTAGAGTTATGCATGATTAATTTTGAGAAAAATTGATTAGATTAATTTTCCCCAAATTTTATGCCATGGCCGAATGTATGGACCTTAGGAAGCTCATGGTGATTTTTGATTTTAGACCATTGGATGTGTTTAAATGCATGAGTATATTGATTTGTGATTTAATTGGATTGAAATCAAAATTGGATATAAAAAAAAATGCATGATTGCTGTGAGTGATATAAGCATGGAATGAGTTGATTTTACTTCAATTGTGTTGGACATGAATTGGACATATGAAAGCATGATTAGTAGGTAAATTGGTGTTTTGGAAATATTAATTTAACTAATTAATTATGGCTAATACACTTTAATTAAATAATTGTGATATTTGGAATATTGTAATTAAATAAATTAGTCTTCAATTTGGAATTGGGCTAAAATTATTATATTTGGGCTTAATGGGCTTGGTTGGGCCAAGTTGGTTTAGGACAACTGGATTGGATCCAAATTGGGCCTAAAACCATTCCATAAAGTCCAAATATAATAAATGGGCCTTTAAATATTTAATTGGGCCTAATGGGCCAAAATTAATTTTATGACAAATGGTGATTTTTTAATGGGCTTTGGTTGCCAAAGTCCATGCCTTAAGAATTAATTAAAAGCCCATTGGACTTTAATTAAATTGACATTGGATGTTAAATGGGCATTTGAGACCCATTTAGATTTGATTTAGAATCTAAGTCTAAAAGGCACAAATATAAGTGTAATAATTTAATTTGGAATAAAATTAGAATTAGTATTGAATATAAATTAAATCAGATTTAAAATTGTAGTTCGATATAATTCAAGAATACGTACTTTGAGTACTTATTCTCAAACGAGTTGGACTCGCGAAAATCAAATCGTTGTTTGAACATTGGATGATCATTAATTCAAAGATTAATTAATTGGATTAGATTGATTGAATAACATGCTTTGTGTGAATACATGGATGTATTTTATAAATAATGTATATCGGATGGATATTAGATGGGTAAGGGCAATTTTGGAAATTGTTGTAATAAATTTAGAATTTATTAAATTGGACCTGCATGTCCAGCCTTATATCTCTTGACTCTTTGTACTTCTCTTCTCACCAACTCCCCTCAATGTAAATGAGGTTTCTTTATTGTATTATGTAATTGGGTAGAAGTAAGAATAGTGCTAGCCGAGGAGAGGAAAATGTGAGATTTGTTCTAGAAATAATTTGTTGAATATCCATCCGCATATCATTATTATTTATTTAGCGCCTTATTATGCTTTTAGAATGCATGCTTAAGGGTGTATGATGAGACCTAATCAAAGATAATAAATTGGTTGCCAATTTACGCGAAAAACCTTCAATCAAATATTAAGCGATTTCCTTCAATTGAGTGGTTCTCTCTCAAGATCCAAGATTGGCATTGGTTTGTTGGCCAAAGCCAAGATCAATGTTCATCACGGATGTGTTTTTAACCACGAAAGCTTTGTTCCATATCGCATGTCTTGGGCAAGTTGTGACTTGTTGGCCAAAGTCAAGGTCACTTCTTGTTCATCGACATGGATTACGAAGCTTTCCCACTGTCAATGGGTCCCGCTTAACTGGAATCAGTAAGCTTGTTGAGCCAAAGCCAAGGCTTATTTGATTCAGAGGAAAAGGTTAGGAAATATTGACATATATATTGTATATATATTTCGGACTTGGAGGTCCACCTACCGGATCTAGGAATTGGATGAGATCTAATTGATCTTAGAGATCTACCTAGTTAAATATCATACAGCTAGTTGGCCAAAGTCAAGGTTGTGTGTTATTTAACGGGATCCTAGCCCACTAGGAAACTAGGTTTCCCGAGTACTCAACAGATGGTTAGAGGCTCGCCGAAAAATAGTGGGAGGCCAGTATTGAATTTACAATTTCGTTCAAATACTTGCCAAATACGCGCTTTCAAATTATTTTCGTCGTTATATATATTTATATTAGTTGGACTAATATTTTATTATTTTCTTGTAACAGTTGGACTGTACCTAAAAATCGTTATTGAATAGTTAGACTATTGTAATTAAGATGACTGGAAAGAACAACGTTAGAGAGACCGTCATGGGCGAAAATGTCTTTAATGGTGTGAACTTTCCTGACTGAGATATGAACTTCAGGATTGTCCTGGGGACTGGGAGATTACTCTATACGATAAAGAGACCTCTTGGGCCTAAGCTCGGAGTTGAGCAGCTAGTTGAGCTTGAGCTTTGGAAGACTCACAAATATGACAACTTAACTGCTTAATCCGTAATTCTTGCTGCAATGACCCCACAATTTCGTCGTCAAAATAAGGGATTGGATCCCTATGAAATGATGGCGAAATTGAAGGACCTTCATCGATCTAATCTTAGATCACAGAGGTATGAATTGCAGAAGAAGCTCTTTCACTCTCGAATGTCAGAGGGTACATATGTCGAGCACCATGTGTCGTAGATAATTGCTGACAACGAACAGCTGGGTCAGCTAGGCATAACCTTTGAGGCTGAGACTTCTATAGATTTGATCTTACAGTCTCTTCTTGACAGCTGGAGCGGGTTCATCATGAACTATAATATGATGAACCAAGAAAACACTCTTGGAGGGTTGATGGCTATGCTGTGAGAAGCAGAAAAAGAGCTTTTAAAGGGCAAGAAGCGCGATGAGCTCTTCGTTTCAACATCTCAGTCTGCCAAGGCTTGGCCAAAGGCTACTGGAGGTGTAAAGAATAATAAGATGAGAATGGGCAAGGCCAAATCATCAAAGTCTTCTGGGAATACAAAGGATAAATCCCAAGATGTCTGCCTGTAGTGTGGCAAACAGTTTCACTGAAAGCGTGACTACCGTGAGTACAAGGCGCACATGAAGGAAGTGAATGCGGGCAAGGCTCCGGCTTCAGGTATATTTGTTATTGAGATAAACATGTCTACTTCTAGTTTTAAAAATTGGATTTTTGATTCTGGTTGTGGTACTCATATATGTACTGATGTGCAGGATCTGCAGATTAGCAGGAGACTGGCTTCAGGAGAGATTGACCTCCGAGTTGGAAATAGGACTAGAGTCGCCATTTTGGCTGTTGAGACCTATATTTTGGAACTGCCCTCAGGACATATACTTACTTTATCAGACTGCTATTATGTACCTAGTTTGACTAGGAATATTATTTATGTATCTTGCTTAACCCAATGTGGGTATACTTTTGTATTCAGAACACCGGGGGTTTTGTTTTTAAAAATGATATTGAAATATGTAGTGTTGATGTTAATAATGGTCTTTATATTTTGAATATAAATCAATCTCAAACATATAACATAACAAACAAAAGGCTTAAATTAAGTAACAAAGATGAAACTTATATGTGGCATTGTCATCTGGGACACATAAACAAGACTCGCATATCCACACTTTCAAAGAGTGGGTACTTGGACGGATTTGATCCAAATTCATATGACGTCTGTGAATCTTGTTTATTAGGTAAAATGCCTAAGACACCTTTTAGCGGTAAAGGTTCACGTGCCACCGAACTGTTAGCCCTTGTTAATAGTGACGTATGTGGGCCCATGTCTAGCCAGGCTAGATGCGGATATGAATACTTCGTAACCTTTACGGATGATGCATCGCGTTATGGTTATGTGTATCTTATAAGACACAAGTAGAAAACCTTTGAGAAATTCAAAGAGTTTCGACACGAGGTAGAAAAACAGACCGACAAAAGTATTAAAACATTACGGTCGGACCGTGGTGGAGAATACTTGAGCAATGAGTTTCTCGATTACTTGAAAGAGTATGGTATTCTTTCACAGTTAATTCCTCCCAGAACACCTCAATTAAATGGTGTGTCTGAACGGAGAAACCGAACTTTGTTGGACATGGTAAGGTCTATGATGAGTCGCACTGAGCTACCAATTTCCTTATGGGGATATGCATTGAATAGTGCAATACTTATTTTGAATAAGGTTCCGTCAAAGTCTGTTCAACAGACTCTATATGAAATATCGACAGGAAAGAAACAGGGTTTCTCATTCCTGAAGATTTGGGGATGCTAGACATACGTTAAATGTTTGGATGATACCAAACTAGAACTCAAATCAGATAAGTGCCTATTTGTAGGTTATCCTAGGGAAACCAAAGGATATTACTTCTACAACCCACAAAAGAACAAGGTATTTGTTGCTCCACATACGGTTTTCCTCGAAAAGGAATTCCTAAATGCAGTGGTAAGTGGGAGGAAAGTAGAACTCGATGAAAATCATAGTGATACTGTTTCTAGCACCGACTCCCAAACGGAACACCAACAGTTCATCAAGGATGAGACTGTACCACAATCTTCTAATACACAAGAACCGCGTAGGTCGGAGAGAGTCAGAAAACAACCTGAGAGGTCCTCACGTGGTTATTAATCTTATTGAGGATAATGAGCCGGCTACGTATGATGAAGTGATACAAGATATCGACTCCGCTTTATGGCAAGAAGCCATGAAGTCCGAAATGGATTCCATGTACACCAACCAAGTTTGGACACTGGTTGATGCACCAGAAGGCGTAAAGCCTATTGGTTGAAAATGAGTCTTCAAGAAGAAGACCGACATGGATGGAAACATACAAACGTACAAAGCTAGGCTTGTAGCGAAAGGGTATCGTCAACGACATGGTGTCGATTACGACGAAATATTTTCACCTGTTGCCATGATTAAATCCATTCGGATAATGCTTGCTATTACTGCATATTTCGATTATGAAATATGACAGATGGACGTCAAAACCACTTTCCTTAATGGAAACCTTTTGGAGGATGTTTATATGCAACAGCCTGATGGTTTTGTGGTGCCAAAACATGCAAACAAGGTTTGCAAGTTAAATCGATCCATTTATGGATTGAAGTAAGCATCGCGTTCTTGGAATCAACGTTTTGATGAGATCATAAAAGAATATGATTTCGTTCAAAATGAGGATGATCCTTGTGTATGTAAGAAGGTTAGTGGGAGCGCATTGACATTCAGTGTCCTTTACGTTGATGATACATTACTTATTGGCAATGACATTCTCATGCTACAATCGGTGAAAGCTTGGCTTTCATTAAAAATCTCCATGAAAGATCTGAGAGAAGCAGCCTTTATTCTGGGAATAAAGATCTACCGTGATAGATCTAGAAAACTGCTTGGACTCTCCCAGAGGACATATATTGACAAAGTGTTGAAGGGATTCAACATGGATCGGTCTAAGAGGGGACTGTTGCCAGTGTCACATGACGTCTCTCTATCTAAGGACATGTGTCCTAAAACTCAAGATGAGAGAGACAACATGAGTCGGATCCCATTCGCTTCTGCAGTCGGATTGATTTTGTATGCCATGATATGTACACGACCTGATGTCTCGTATGCTTTGAGCATGTGTAATCACTTTCAGGCCGATCCAGGTGATGGTCACTGGGTTGCGGTTAAGAACATCCTTAAGTATCTTAGATGAACTAAGGATGCTTTCTTAATCTATGGAGATGGAGAACTTGAGGTAACTGGGTTTACCGATGCAAGTTTCCAAACCGATAAAGACGACTGTAAGTCGCAATCCGGGTACATATTTTATTTGAACAACGGAGCAGTGAGCTGGAAATCTTCCAAGCAAGAGACTGCTGCCGATTCAACAACAGAAGGGAAATATATCGTTGTAGCTGAGGCAGCAAAAGAGGCAGTTTGGATCCGTAAATTCCTAATTGGATTAGGAGTAGTTCCGTTAGCAGCTGAGCTCGTTCCTTTGTATTGTGACAATAACGGGGCTATAGCACAGGCAAAGGAACCGCGGTCTCATCAACGATCCAAGCATGTACTTCGACGTTTCCATCTGATTTGTGAGATCATACATTATGGAGATGTGAAGATCGAGAAGGTCGCATCAGATGAGAACATTGCAGATCCGAGACGAAAGCTATTTCTCAGCAAAGGTTTGAGTGACATGTACATAGTTCAGGTGTTAGATGCTTGAGTGATTGGCTATAGGCTAAGTGGGAGATTGTTGGACAATTATGACCCATAGTATCACTATTTGTAAAAGATATTGTGGTTTTTGTACAAATTAACTATGTGACAAAGGAAATTGCCCTTTTATCATTTTGTAATTTATTTACTAGGATATATAAATGATAGAAGTCCTTCTAATTAGTTCCAGATTAATAAGATATGAGACGATATCAATCCACGAACGGTTTAATTATTAAATATCCCTAGTCGTAGTGTTATCGAGACTGGACATCGATAATGCGAAATAGACTGGTATTACACTTGTGCGCGTTATGGAAGCGTAACTGCATAGTTCTCAAATATTTAAGTATTTGATACTTATGCAAGTTTGATAGGAGGTTGTGTTTACCGATGGTACGGAAACAGCTTCGCTTTGGATAAACCCCACGGAATCCCATTGGTAGTATGACTATGTGTCTATGGGAATCTTATTCAGGGTAGGTGTATTTGGTCTTAACCTGAGACTTGCATCGCTAATACTTGTGACAATCAGTACGCTTTGGTTTTGGTCGTCCGTGACTTTAACAGGTTCAGTGTACGCCTCTTCTGGGTTTATTGAGAATCCTAGTGTATTGTGTGTGATGTCAAGATGGAAGTATCACTTCAGTTATATGGAGATGATGATCACGCAAAGACACAGAACTGGTACTATTATATATTGCAACTGTCGGGATAATATGACAAGGTCATGATTATCCGATTAAGGAGACTAGTTGCTAGTGATCCGATATATGCTTCGTACGGGGCAAACACTATTCCATCCCCAGGCCTAGCATGTGACATCTGATACTGGATCACAATACGCAATACTTAGTATACTACGCCTGATATAGATTATATATTCCTTAAAAGAATATTTCTGGAGAATTGGGGAGGCACAGTGCTTTGTTAGAAGCCAACCATGTCTTGTAAATCTGTAAGAACGTGGTACGAGGTACGCACGTGTTCGGATAGTCCGACGACCGGATTTACTGCTAACATATCCAGGGATCTCATGGGTCGCTTCCTGAAGATTCACCGATGACGTTTGACTCGAACAGAATTAATCTGGGATTAATTATAAGAGAGAGAAAATTAATCTAGGATTAATTGCGGCAAGAATTTATTTGGGATAAAATTCGAATAGAAGAGAGAGAACGATTAATTTGGAATTAATCGATTAAATAAAATATTCGATATATTAAAAGAAATTAGATTTCATAGCGGAATTAAAATTGGATTTTAATTCGGGCGAACAAATTAATTTAGAATTAATTCGCGAGCGACTTTCGTAATAATTTTGCGAGGCATTATTATTTAATTAAATTTGATTTAATTAAGTCGCAACGGAAAATTCGTTATTCGGAATTAACGAACCCGGGCCCGAAATGTGTTTAGCGGGCCCACTCGAATTTTGAATTTAAAGTGGGGCCCACCTAGTCACATCACTAGTCAACTTTATCACTTTATGTTGATAGAAGTTGGTACTTTTTGTTTGCTTGTAAATTACACAAGCTTATTTTATTTGATTTGTGTAAGACATTTACCAACTTTGGATATTTGGTATTTTGATAATTGATTTTGGAAAATCAAAACAAGTTACAACACTCTCTCTCTCACTCTCCATTGGCGTGAACCTATGGTTCATGGTTCTTGATTTTTGCTTTAAAAATCTTGATTGCTAGCATAACAAAGGAGTCAACAAAGGTGTTGGAGAAACCTTTTCCTTGAGTTTGGAATTCAAAGGAAGGCTTGTAGCACTTCTCAAAGGCAAAATTTTGAAATCCCTACATCATATTTCCCGATCATTGTAAGTATTTTTCCGCAAACGTACCTTGATTATTCACACAATTTCATGTCTTATTAGATCCTTGGCATGTTCTAGGAACCCAACAGTCTTCCCTTGCGAGGCGTGAGTGCGGCCTTAAATCTTGCCCAGTTCACACTGGGTGGTGACTCCTTCATTCTCCGGTTTAATCCCCCGCGGGCTAATCCGTACTTTCTACGGGCTGCGAGCCCAACAGTGTCGTGGTCGTCGAACATCATAGGCATAACGGTAAACCCCGCTTCGCTCCTACACATATCCAATACATATTTTCATGCTTAAAATCAAAAGATTTTGAAAATATAAATTGGAAACTCTTTATTACCTTAATTCCAAGTTCCAATTCTTCAAGTTTTCTTCACTTTGGTGTTGATCAATTTGTTATAACCCTAACCCCTCTTTTCTTCTTTTTTTTCTCAACTCATGAGAATGGATTAAGAGCTTTCAAATTGAAAACAATTTTCATTTATATATTTTTCTAGCCATTTTCGAAATTGGCCTATTTTTTTCAACAAAATAACAATTATTTTGGTTAAGATTTTGCCACCTAATTGATCTTATCCAAAAATTGATATTTATTTTGATTTTTTGTTAATTAAATCCATGTATCCAAACAACATGGTTTGGCAAATCAAAATTTGCCAAAATATAAAGAATATTCAATGTAATATTCCTTATTAAAATAAATCAAGTAACTAATTAACTAATTCATTTTTATTATTAACAAAAATACAAAATAAATACATGAAGAAATATTCCAAGAATATTCTTCCATTTTTATTAATAATAATAATTGATTAACAATTAATTAATAAATAATAATAATAATAATAATAATAATAATAAAAAAAAGTGTCAAAATCCAATAGGTTAATAATGTGTATCTAGTCTAAATTATGTATCGTATATAAATACACATTATTTAATAAGCATGTGTAAATTATGAATAATCTGAATTATCCATAATTAATTGCCCAAGTGCTCAACGAGTATACTTTATATTGTGGGACTCTCTAGGTTCAAGTTTATCTGTCATGGAAACCATTTCCATGTCCGTAATTTATCCACTCACAAATTACGATGACCACAGATAATCGAGTTGAACCATCCAAGTCGAAATCATTGCATATATAATCCTTCTGTCATAGGTTATCCAAATTGTTCCAGAGATATAGATTAAACGTCAAATCTCCGCTATGAACAATTCATGTGTCGCGATATAATTATGATTCTTCATAAATATTCATAACTCGTTTCCGAATTATACCTCGGCTAAGGATTTCAAAGAATCACAAATTGGACACCTAAATCCCGTACACGGGACTGATAGATGCTCTCTGGATACATCACATGATATCGTAAGTATCAGTCCATACCCAACGAATAGGCGGAGGTATGATCTTAAAAGATCGTTGACGTGACTGTCATCAAAATATGGAGGATATCTCACATATCCAAAGTGGTATCACAAGTCAAATGACCTAATATACTATTCGACTCGTAAAGATTCCTATTGACGTTGGTGTACCATCTATCATGAATCTTCAAATGAGTCGTTCAGTATTTATCCAATAAATACTTACGTGTCTATATGAGTCTCCCAATACTCTTGGTTTACTGAGACAAACCATTAGAACAATTCTAATATACGACACGTACCGGTCTCACGGGTTTACTAACCGACCAGATATGCAAACCTTGACTATGAACATTTTAAGAATGAATCATATTGTGACATTTCTCAGTTACAATTGCGGCGCTTTTGCAATTATGTCACAACTATTCATTCTAAGGTCATTTACGCCTTTACCATATAAACGATTATATTGATGAAAATTACTTAATTTTATCCATAATAAAACAAAATGTACATCGTATTTACAATAAATACAACAAAATTTGGCGCTGAGCACCAACTCCAATAGACCAGTCCAACCAACGGGTATAAAAATTATCATCTTACCCGCCCCTAAGATACCGAGCCCCTGTGAGGATTTTTGCCATCCTTACCCCTAAATAATATGACCTAGCTCCTTATCCATTCATGGATGGGGATGGAAATTCTCCTTGTCCCGTTCGGGACAAAATTTAAGACATATTTTTAGGTGCCGATTTAAAAACAAGATAGAATAAAAAATATCCCTAAATTTTTAACAGGACAAGACATAAAGCGGGACAATATTATTCATAAGAACATTATTAAGAATAGTGTTACTGATCACATGAATAGTAATACAGTTTCAAAATAACGATATGGGATAAATTTTTGTCCCAAAAAATTACAAGACGAGATTTTAGCTATATCATTTGTCCATGTTTGAAAAAAAGGAAGGGAAAAAAATGTCCAGAAATTTTAGCTGGACAATACAGGATTTTTTCGGAACGAGATATGACAAAAAAAGACAATATTGTTTACATGAACATTGTTACTATTAATGTGAACATTAACATTTTTTTAAATGGGACGAAATGGTATTTTAACGGACATAACACGATGATTTTTTATTATAAAAATAATTACAAGATGAGATCGGTATAATTTTTTGTCCCAAGTATTATACAAGATGAGATTATAATTGACAAATCCTAACCTAACTCGTCTCGTCCTGTCTCGTTCTATTGTCATCCCTATTTCTGGCTTGCGATACATACATACTTACATACATCAATGTGTCACCCAAAATTTTTCCTATATTTTTATTGTTAAATAAGTGGGTAAAACCATAAAAATAATGGAGTCTAAATTTGAGCTCATCTACAGTACCCAAGGGTATTTCATACACTTGGTTTAAACATGAAACTTTTAATATTAAACAAACAACTTAAATCATTAAACATGCAAACTCTTTTAATAATATGAAAATTTTCAAAATATGAAATTAGTTACATATTTATTGATAGAGTTTATATATTTAATGGTTTAAATTATATGTTTAATGTTAAAAATAACATGTTTGTATCAAGGGTATTTGATACCATTGTAGTAGTGCCCTAAATCTTCAAATATTTGCAACGTTTTGTATAAAATACACGAGTAGTGTGTAATGTTTTGCAAAATTTAGCCATTTTCAAGGCTATCCCTTTACAATTTTTTTATTCAGTTTTAATGTGAAGTGAATTATTGCAAAAAAAAAAAAAAAAAAAAAAAAAAAAAAAAAAAAATCTCTTTTGTGCGTGACGCAACGCAATAGTTCGTTCTTCATTTGCATTGTTTCAACTTTCACGTCTCAATTGGCACTTTCATCTCGATCACTATCTCGTAAGTTTTACATCTTTCTTCTATGTCTCCTTTAATTTTTAGTACCCACTTGCTTATTCTGCGATTGTCAAATCAAATAATACAAATTATTGATTGATTGATTATATAATCGTTGTATTTGTTCTTGTTCCGGATCCGTGTTGATGAATGAATGTATTTATCATATGCTTGATCTGTTGCTTTCATTTGTTCAAGATTTTGCTGATGGGTATTTTAATCTTTGTTATTCCAGAGCTTGATTTTCAGTATGGCATGTACATGTGATATTGGCTGGTTCTTTTGATTATCACTATCATCATCATCACCCCTCAAGAATCTTATGATAGTTGATTTGTTATTGGATTTTGGGCAATACATAAAAATGCATGAATGTATATGCAATTGCAGTTAGAGTTTTAATTGTGTTAGAACTAAGACATGGATCTGCACAGCAATTCTCATTCAGAATCTGGGAAATTAGAACAAATTGTTTCCAAGTTCTTACTGAAGATCCTAAATGTTGTACTGGACTCCAGGATTCCTTCTATTCACCGACACGATCGTGTTGGTGATTTATTTTCAGATTATCAAGTCAAAAAGAGTGATAAGTGGTTCAATTTAGTTCTAGGAGACCGTCCCACTGCTTTAGATAATTTGAATATCTGGCACAGAAACCTTATGGATCCAATGATAATTGACATAATTCTTGTCCATCAAGCTCCTGGTTCTGTAGCAAGGGCAACTATTGAAACTGTTATTGAGAGATGGGTTGTTCAGTATGAGTCTCCACAGGTTATGACTCGTCAAACTGCTGAAAATTCTGCCTCTTATAAAAAGACTTGCAAGAAGTCCATTATACTTTTACGGTCTCTTTACTCCTTTCTAAGGCTTCTCCCAGCATACTGGGTCTTTCGGCAGCTCTATTCATCCAATCAAAATTATGATTTTGATCTCATCTACTAGGTTTCTTCATTTAGCAATCCATTTTCTAGGGCAGATGGGGAAACAATGAAGGAATCCTTTTTTGTCCCTGTTGAGGCCCTTCCTGGCCGCCTCTGTGTATCTCTAACTTATCGTCCTACACTTTCTAATTTCAATCTTGAGCCTTCAACAGCTTTGCCTCCAAAGATTATAACAGATTATGTTGGTAGCCCCTCTGCTGACCCAATAAGGTCTTTTCCATCTTCAGAAAAGGGTGTTCATGCTACATCCTTTCCTTTGAGAGGAATAACACCTTCTTGCACACCTTTTCAGCATCCACATAGCTGGACAAGTGGTTTTCACAAACCAGTTCCTTTTACTCAGAGTCAACATGTTCGAGGATCTTCACCTGCACATCGCACATCTCCTTTATCAGATGATTTTTCGTCTTCAACTGATAATTTGGTCACATAGCTCAAAATAATAGAATATCAGCTCATCGAAAAGTTACTAGTCATGATGAATATCGGCTTTCACCTCCATTTTCACCATCTTACTTCTCTCCCCCAACATACTCCAATTGTAATATCATGCAAACTCGTCTATGTTCTGAGACCGCCCCTGTAGCTATTCCATCTCCAATTACTGGCAGAAGTTTTAGATCCTTCTCTCCAAACTTTTCTGATCCAAATAAACATTCTCTTCCACCTCTCTCTCCTAGAAGTACAAAATATGATCCTTCATCAGAGGAGTCTCCCTCAAGAAGTCGCTCAATCTCGTACAGGAGAACAGAATCTCTAGGGGCTAGGGAGTCACAGTTTGGTGCTGTGAATCATTATTCTGGGCAGAAGGTAGTTTTTCTTTATATGTTCTTGGCATACAATAGCCTTTCCTTTTTCTCCTGAATCTCTTGTATGTGCTTTATTGCCGGCTAATGGGACCAATTTATTATTTGTTTTGCAGTTGACCAGAGATAGTAAAGATGATTCTGGGAGGTTCTCAGGAATGTTATCTTCTAGTGGCTCACCACGTTTTGGATTTTCTAGAAGTTCTGGTAGATTATCTTTTCAGGATGACTTGGATGATTGTGACTTCTCATGTCCGTTTGATGTAGATATGATTGTTTGTTCCCCAGCCAGGTAATTTAGTTTTCACATTTTCCTAACTAAATGGAGATATGATTGTTGACATGGTTATGATGAATGAAGTCAGAAATTTAGTGAAATCATGGTCACTTTAATTATCTTTATCAATATCAATGATCAGATTTCCTTGGAACTAGTTAATATTTTGCTTTTCATTTGCTTTATTACTTCAAGCAATTCAAATCAATTACAATACAGTGAGCGCCTTGATGAGAAAAAATCAATTACTTTAAGCAATTCAAATCAATTCAAATAGGGTTCTTGTTTTAAGCTGGCAGCTGCAATACTCTCTTCTTTTCCAGAGCACAATTAATGTAATTGATATTGTCTTGTATTTTCTCCTCGCTTATATTCCTGTTGTTTTTATTTGGTTCTACAGTGAGCGCCTTGATGAGAAAAAAGCTTCAGATTTCGCTTCCCAGTCACTGCCAGTGGGTAGAAAATCACAAGACGCAGCTGTTAGTATTCTTGTGCACATGCTGAGGACAACACCTCCTCTGTGTCAAGATCCTAGTTACTCCTCGCACTACAGCTTCTGGATTCTTTTTGCCTCATAGAACAGTAGATGCCCTGGAAGAGCTTAAGAGTTATAGAGAAATGAAAGACCTGTTACTCTCCAAGAGAGAGAAATGAAAGACCTGTTACTCTCCAAGAGCGGGACTCGGGTGATTAGCAGGGAAGAGGCATGAACTTAATAACTACTCCTGCGGCTAACAGAATCCGAGCTTCTGGAATAGCAGGAACTGATTTTTTCAATGGATAGTACTGAACACAATAGCCATGTTTTTAGTTTCTACTGTGAAGATTAACATATTGTGTCTATGATCATGACTTGAAAAACTGCTTAGAATATTTGGATTTTCATTGGAATTTCAATGCATTAATGTGATAAAAGTAGTATGAAGTTTAAATTGCTAATTTGCGTATTAGCTTTTTTTTTTTTTTTTAGGGGAATCCGTTGGGGGTTGATAAATGATCACAAAGCTCTCTTATTTTTTTTTCTTAATAACTTAGTAATTATTTACTTATTTTATTTATTTATTGAGCGAATCCCAAAAACCAAGAATCGCGATTTTGTAAGAACAACCCTTTCAAAATCAAGTGAGACTCCAATAGACTTATCTTGAAAACCCTTTTTATTTCTTCTAAGAACCTTGAATCCGTTTTGTTAGGAAACAAAACCTCTCCAAGATCTAACGAACTTCTAGAATACATGGCTCTAGCAATCCTTCTGTATTCTTGAAGCAATCTTGCTAGCGAAGATTAAAGACGCCACAAAGAATCGACAGTTCTTTGATAAGTCTTGATAAGGGTTCAATAAAGAATCAAGACAGAATCCACGACACATATTTGGGTGTTAAACTTCAATGACTATTCTTTAGTTAACATAAACAAGGAAATTCGATTAAATTAAAATACTTAAAAGAAATCCTAATTAAACTAATGAGACTAAATCCTAAGCTAAATAAGACTCAAAATTTCATGTGTGAGCTTTTAAAATAACATTAGAGTTCAACCAATCACTTGAATATAACATAAAATTAAAAACGTAAAACCTAAAATTGTGAGGATTAATTGTAATTGACTTTTGAGTAGGAAGGAGTCTGAATCTGTCTTTGAGTTGAACATTAAAATTGTAGATCTTTCGGTTTTCTTTCCAACGTAAGTTAAATCACCAAAATCAGACATCAGATGAGAAAGTTAAGGCAGTTCGTAATTTTATGGAAATTGCTGCTTTTGTTTTCCATTATTCTATATTGTTAATAGAATTATACTTCTAATCCACTGCATGCATATTATTTGAATATGTTTTCTGACTTTACTTATGGTTGCTTGTTTCTAGAATAGGTTCTAGAATGACTTTAGACTTAGATATCGTTACATTAGTTAAAACCATCGGGAACCGTTGTTCCGATTTTCTTGAAAATCAAGATGGTTAGTTACTTAGTTACTAAGTCACAATAAGCAATCTAAATAGATACTGCTTTAGGATATAACTGCCTAAAGAGAATAGTTTCTTGTGCAGTAATAATTGACTTGAATTAGTTCATGTCTCGAGATTCTTGACTAGCATTAAGAAAACTCCATTAGGCATTTGTTTATCTTATAATGACATTTCTTGGCTTTAATGACTTTTAGAAGTCACGTGTTTTGACATAGTTTGCTAATCAATTATTTGCAATTGTTGTGAATAATTGAAGGAAAATTATAAAGCTTAATACATGAGATATGTATAGTTGTGTGTTGAGAATATGGATTCTCACAATACGATAACTGTAAGTATTGGATATCAGATCTCCTTTTAGTTATTTAAAATAATGTTTTAGAAACTTGACAAAATTGAAAATTAACGAACATTAATTTTTTATTTTTGGATTTTTGTAATCTTTTAACTCAAACAAACACAAAATACTCTAATAAAGATGCAATATTTAAGATTAAATGAGGCAAAGAAATGACCAACTGACGGAAATCACCATAGGATTGAATTCCTAGGCACCCCATGTAATTGAGCGAACTTCAAGAACTACGAATCACGATTTTGTAAGAACAAAACTCTTTCAAGATCAAGTTAAATCCCCAAGAGACATGTTCTTGAAAAATCATTCTTTATTTCTTATCAGAACATTGAACCCGTTTTGTTAGGAAACAAAACCTCTTCAAGATTTAGTCGAACCTCTAGAGAACCTGCCTTTAGCAATCCTTATGTATTCTTGAAGCAATCTTGCTAGTAAAGTTTAAAGACGCCACAAAGAATCGTTAGTTCTTTGATCAGGGTTCAATAAAGAACTAAGAGAGAATACACTCTCTCACACACTTGGGTGTTAAACACCAATAGCTATCTTTATTCAAAATTCTATGTTCAAATTAAAAGGTAAAGGCACCCTTAAATAGACCCATTATAAAATCTTAAGTTAACTTAAACAAGGAAATTTAATTAAACTAAAATACATAAAGAAAATTCCTAATTGACCTAATTAGACTAAATCCTAAGCTAAATAAGACTAAAAAATCCGTGCATATGTTTTTAAAATAATATTAGAGTTCAGCCCATCACTTAAATATAACATAAAATTAAAAACATATAACCTAAAGCTGTAGGGATTTATTGTGATTAATTTTTGACTAGGAAGGAATCTGAATCTGTTATTGAGTTCAATTACAAAGTTGTAGATATTTAAATCTTCTTTTCAACGCAACTTAAATTACCAAAATCGGACATCAGACGAGAAATTTATGGCTACAATACCAAAGATGTACATGTAGGGTTTCTAAGGTCAAACCGAGATCATTTCAAGCATAAAATTATGTGAATACAAAAGGAAATATAACGGAAATATACTCACAATGCTCGGTTGGATGGATGTGTAGAGTTCAAAAATTCCTCTCCTTGAAGTTGTTCCAAGCTCCTCCAAAGTGTGTATCAAGCTCCAAGCTTTGATCTTTGATTCCAAGCTCAATGGGAAAATTTCCCTAACACCTTAGTATGAATCTTTGATGTGTGCTAGCACTTGAAAAATTGCCACAATTTTTCACCTTGTTCTTGAAAGTTTCGGCCAAGCCAAAATTGGGAGAGAAAAAATTCACTTGGGCGTGAATGATAGAGATAAGATGAGAGTGAAAATGTTGACTTGTTATTTTGAATTTCCAAAAAACAAAATGATATACCAAAAATCTAATGTTTGGTAAATGTCTTTCATCTCACCAACTTGTGTGTTAAACAAGTTATCAACCACCCACCAAATTCCACCAACTAAAAGTTGATTAAAGTGACTAGGTGATGTGACTAGTGATGTGACTTGTGAGCACCACTTGATTCAAAATCCGAGTGGGCCCGCAAACACATTCCGGGCTCGGGTTCGTTAATTCCGAATTAACGAATTTTCCGTTGCGACGTAATTAAATGAAATTTAATTAAATAATTATGCCTAGCAAAATTACTATTAAAGTCGCTCGCGAATTAATTCTAAATTAATTCGGTTGCCCGGATTAAAATCCAATTTTAATTCCGTTTTGAAATTTAATTTCATATAATATATCAAATATATTATTTAATCGATTAATTCCGAATTAATCGTTCTCTCTCTCTGATTTGAACTTTATCCCAGATAAATTCTTGCCGTAATTAATCCCAGATTAATTATGTTCGAGTCATACGTCATCGGTGAATCTTCGGGAAGCGACCCATGAGATCCTTGGATATATTGGCAGTAAATCCGGCCGTTGGACTATCCGAACATGTGCGTACCTCGTACCACGTTCTTACCGATTTACGGGACATGGTTGGCTTCTAGCAAAGGCCGTGCCTACCCAATTATCCAGAAATATTCTTTAAGGAATATATAATCTATAACAGACGTAGTATACATAGTATTGCGTATTGCGATCCAGTATCTGATGTCACATGCAAGGCCTGGGGCTGGAATAGAGTATGCCCCGTACGAAGCATATATCGTATCACAAGCAACTAGTCTCTATAATCAGATAATCATGACCTTGTCATATTATCCCGATAGTTGCAACATAATAGAGAACCGGTTCTGTATCCCTGCGTGATCATCATCTCCATATGACTGAAGTGATACTTCCGTCTTGATATCACACCCAATACACTACGATTCTCAATAAACCCAGAAGAGGCGTACACAGAACCTGTTAAAGTCCCGGATGACAAAAACCAAAGCGTATTGATTGTCTCAAGTACTAGCGATGCAAGTCTCAGTTAAGACCAAATACACCTACCCTGAAGCGGATTCCCATAGACACATAGTCATACTACCAATGGGATTCCGCGGGTGTCTATCCAGAGCGAAGCTGTTTCCGTACCATCGGTAAACACAACCTCCTATCACACTTGCATAAGTATCCAATACTTAAATATATGAGAACTATGCTGTTACGCTTCCATAACACGTATAAGTGCAATACTAGTCTATTCTGCATTATCGATGTCTAGTCTCGATAATACTACGACTAGGGATATTTAATGATTAAACCTTTGCAGATAGATATTGTCTCATATCTTATAATCCGGAACTAATCATAAAGACTTTTATCATTTATATATACAAGTAATCTAATTACAAAATGATAAAATGTAATTTCCATTGTCACATAGTTAATTTGTACAAAAACCACAATGTCTTTTACAAATAGTGACGCTATGGGTCATAATTGTCCAATGATCTCCCACTTGGCCTATATCCAGTCACTCAAGCATCTAACACCTGAACTATGTACATGTCGCTCAAACTTTTACTGAGTAATAGCTTTCGTCAGCGGATCTGTAATGTTGTCCTCTGATGCGACCTTCTTGATCTTCACATCGCCATGATGTATGATCTCACGAATCAGATGGAAACGTCGAAGACCATACTTGGATCGTTGATGAGACCGCGGTTCCTTAGCCTGCGCTATAGCCCCGTTATTATAACAATACAATGGAATGGGCTCAGCTGCTAACGGAACTACTCCTAATCAAATTAGTAATTTACGGATCCATCCAAACTGCCTCTTTTGCTGCTTCAGCTGCAGCAATATACTCCGCTTCTGTCGTTAAATCGGCAACAGTCTCTTGCTTGAAAGATTTTCAGCTTACTGCTCCGTTGTTCAAACAAAATATGTACCCGGATTGCGACTTACAGTCGTCTTTATCGGTTTGGAAACTTGCATCGGTATACCCAGTTACCTCAAGTTCTTCTTCTCCATAGATTAAGAAAGCATCCTTAGTTCGTCTAAGATACGTAAGGATATTCTTAACCGCCATCTAGTGACCATCACCTGGATTGGCCTGATAACGACTACACATGCTCAAAGCATACGAGACATCAAGTAACGTACATATCATGACATACATGATCGATCCGAATGCCGAAGCGAACGGGATCCGACTCATGTTGTCTCTCTCATCTTGAGTTTTAGGACACATGTTCTTAGATAGAGTGACGCCATGTGACACTGGCAACAGTCCCCTCTTAGACTGTTCCATGTTGAACCTCTTCAATACTTTATCAATGTACGTGCTCTGGGAGAGTCCAAGCAGCTTTCTAGATCTATCTCGGTAGATCTTTATTCCTAGAATAAAAGATGCTTCTCCCAGATCTTTCTTGGAGAATTTTAATGAAAGCCAAGCTTTCACCGATTGTAGCATGAGAATGTCATTGCCAATAAGCAATACATCATCGACATAAAGGACAATGAATGTTAATGCGCTCACAATAACCTTCTTATATACACAAGGATCATCCTCGTTTTGAACGAAATCATATTCTTTTATGATCTCATCAAAAAGTTGGTTCCAAGAACGCGATGCTTGCTTCAATCCATAAATGGATCGATTTAACTTGCAAACCTTGTTCGCATGTTTTGGCACCACAAAACCGTCAGGCTGTTGCATATAAACATCCTCCAAAAGGTTTCCGTTAAGGAAAGTGGTTTTGAAGTCCATCTGCCATATCTCGTAATCGAAATATGCAGCAATAGCAAGCATTATCCGAATGGATTTAATCATTGAAACAGGTGAAAATTTTTTGTCGTAATCGACACCATATCGTTGACGATACCCCTTCGCTACAAGCCTAACTTTATACGTTTGTATGTTGCCATCGATGTCGGTCTTCCTCTTGAAGACCCACTGGTAACCAATAGGCTTTACGCCTTCTATTGCATCAACCAGTGTCCAAACTTGGTTGGTGTACATGGAATCCATTTCGGATTTCATGGCATCTTGCCATAAACCGGAGTCGATACCTTGTATCGCTTCCTCATACGTAGCCGGTTCGTCTTCCTCAATAAGATTAATATCCAATGAGGTGAGATCAGAAACCCATACCTCTCAGGTTGTTTTCTAACTCTCTCCGATCTACGCGGTTCTTATGTATTCGAAGATTGTGGTACAGTCTCATCCCTGATGAACTGTTCGTGTTCCGTTAAGGATTCCGTGCCAATAACAGTATCACTCCGATTTTCATCGAGTTATACTTTCTTCCCACTTACCACTGCATTTAGGAATTCCTTCTCAAGGAAAACCGCATGTATAGTAACAAATAATTTGTTCTCTTGTCGGTGATAGAAGTAATATCCTTTGGTTTCCCTAGGATATCCTATAAATAGGCATTTATCCGATTTGAGTTCTAGTTTGGTACCTTCCAAACGTTTGACGTATGCCCAGCATCCCCAAATCTTCAGGAATGAGAAACCCGGTTTCTTTCCTGTCCATATCTCATACGGAGTATGTTGAACACACTTTGACGGAACCTTATTCAAAATAAGTATTGAACTGTTCAATGCATATCTCCAGAAGGAAATCGGTAGCTCTGTGCGACTCATCATCGACCTTACCATGTCCAACAAAGTTCGGTTTCTCTGTTCGGACACACCGTTTAATTGAGGTGTTCCGGGAGGAGTCCACTGTGAAAGAATACCAGACTCTTTCAAGTAATCAAGAAACTCATTGCTCAAGTGTTCTCCACCACGGTCCGACCATAATGTTTTAATACTTTTGCCGGTCTGTTTTTCAATTTCTTGTCAAAATTCTTTGAATTTCTCAAAGGTTTCCGACTTGTGTCTCATAAGATACACATAACCATAACGCGATACATCATCCGTAAAGGTTACGAAGTATTCATATCCACCTCTAGCCTGGCTAGACATGGGCCCACATACTGTTGGGTTTCTATGGTCTAACCGGGATCGATATAAACAATGAAACCATGTGCGGATACAACAATGAAATATGGCGGAATCATACTTACATTGATCGGTTGTGCGATGCGACGAACAAAATCCTTGTGCTCCTCTTATAAGCTCACAGCAGTAGGTAGATTTTGTCTCTAAATTTTTGGCCATGGATGATCCACCAAGCTCCAAGCTTTGGTTGATGATTCCACGCTCACGGGTGCGGTTCCCTATCACCTTCGCAAGACCCCGAAGTGTGCTAGCACATGTGAAAACTTACAACAAATCTTCACTATTCTTCTTCCATACTCACAGGATTTTGGAAAAATGGAGGATAGGATTTTGTGGCCCTTGGCCGAATCCAAAGGAAAATAGAGAGATGAAGTTAGTTGGTTTATTTGGTTTGTGTATCTAATACACAAAAATCAAATCCCAAAAAATTGTAATAGCCTTTCCAAAAGTCAAATACAATTTTAGAGCCAAAAGCAATTAATACTTTCAACCACTTTCATCAATCAATTGTGACATGTTGTCAATCACTCAAAGTGACTAGCCATCACATCAATCAAAAAGTGACTAATGATTTGACGCTTGATGTGACTTATGGGCCGCACTTGAATTTGAAATGCGAGTGCGCCCGCAAACACTCCCGGGCTCGGGTTCGCTAATTCCTAATTAACGAATTTTCCGTTGCGACGTAATTAAATAATTATGCTTAGCAAAATTACTATTCACATCGCTAACGAATTAATTCTAAATTAACTCGTTTGCCCGAATTAAAATCTAATTTTAATTCCGCGTCAAAATTCAATTTCGTATAATATATCGAATATATTATTTTATCGATTAATTCCAAATTTTCTCTCTCTCTCTTTAATTAATATTTTATCTCAGATAAAATATCTCCGTAATTAATCCCAGATTAATTTTCTCTCTCATCTAATTAATCCCAGATTAATAAAGTGCGAGTCATACGTCATCGGTGAATCTTTGGGAAGCGACCCATGAGATCCCCGGATATGTTGGCAGTAAATTCGGTCGTCGGACTATCCGAATACGTACGTACCTAGTACTACGTTTATTCCGATTTACAAGACAAGGTTGGCTTCTAGCAAAACGCCATGCCTACCCAATTCTCCAGAAATATTCTTACAGGAATAAGTGATCTATATCAGGCGTAGTATACGTAGTATTGCATATTTCGATCCAGTAATGGATGTCACATGCTAGGCCTGGGGCATGAACTGTGTCTGCCCCGTACGAAGCACATATCGGATCTCTGGTAACTAGTCTCTATAATCGGATATACATGACCTAGTCATAATATCCCGATAGCTGCAGCATATAAGAGAACGAGTTCCGTATCCTACGTGAACATCATCTCCACTATGACTAGAGTGATACTTCCATCTCGACGTCACACCAACCCCATACACTACAATTCTCAATATACCTAGAAGAGGCGTACACATAACCTGTTAAAGCTCTGGACGACCAAAACAAAAGTATATTGATTGTCGTAAGTATTAGCGGTGCAAGTCTCAGGTTAAGACCAAATACACCTACCCTGATTCAGACTTCCATAGACACATAGTCATACTACCAATGAATTTCTGATGGGTCTATCCAGAGCGAATCTGTTTTCGTACCATCGGTAAACACAACCTTTTATTACAATTGCATGAGTATCCTATACCCAAATATATGAGAACTATGTCGTTATGCCCTCACAACGCGCACAAGTGTAATACTAGTCTATTCCACATTATCGATGTCCAATCTCGATAATAGTACGACTAGGGATATTTAATGATTAAACCTTCGTGGATTGATACTGTCTAATATCATCTCAATCCAGGAACTAATCATATGGACCTTTCATCATTTATATATCTTGGTGATCTAATCACAAATGATAAAAGAGCAATTTCCTTTGTCACATAGTTAATTTGTACAACAACACCATGATCTGTACAAATAGTGACGCTATGGGTCATAACTGTCCAACACATACGTCACTATGAACGAGGGCTAACAGTTCGGTGGCATGTGCACCTTTACCGCTAAAAGGCGTTTTAGGCATTTTGCCTAATAAATAAGATTCGCAGACGTCATATGAATTTGGATCAAATCCGTCTAAGTACCCACTCTTCAAAAGTGTGGATATGCGAGTATTGTTAATGTGTCCCAGACGACAATGCCACATATAAGTTTCATCTTTGTTACTTAGTTAAGCCTTTTGTTTGTTACATTATATGTTTGAGATTGATTTATATTCAAAATATAAAGACCATTATTCACATCAGCACTGCATATCTCCATATCATTTTTATACATAAAACACCCAGTGTTTCTAAAACAAAAGTATAGCCACATTGGGCCAATAAAGATACATATATAATATTCCTAGTCAAACTAGGTACATAATAACAGTCTGGAAGATTAAGTACATGCCTTGAGGGCAGTTCCAAAATATAAGTCCCAACGGCCAAAACGGTGACTCGAGTCTCATTTCCAACGCGGAGGTATATCTCTCCTAAGGCCAGTCTTCTGCTAATCCGAAGATCCTGCACATCAGTACATATATGAGTACCACAACCAGAATCAAAAATCCAATTTTTAAAACTAGAAGTAGACATGTTTATTTCTATAACAAACATATCTGAAGCCGGTGCCTTGCCCGCTTGATTTCCTTCATGTGCGCCTTGTACTCACGACAGTCATGCTTCCAGGTGACCCTGTTTGCCACACTGCATGCATACATCTTGGGATTTGTCCTTAGCCTTCCCAGAAGACTTTGACGATTTGGCCTTGCCCTTCTTCTTCTTCTTATTCTTTACACCTCCAGTTGCCTTGGGCAAGCCCTCGGAGACTGAGATGTTGAAGCGAAGTGCGCTCGTGCTTTTTGCCATTCAATAGCTTTTTTTCTGCTTCAGGCAGTACTGCCATTATCTCTCCAAGAGTATGGTCTGTTGGACAATTATGACCATAGCGTCACTATTTGTACAGATCATGGTGTTGTTGTACAAATTAACTATGTGACAAATGAGATTGCTATCTTATCATTTGTGATTAGATCACCTTAGATATATAAATGATAAGAGGTCCCTATGATTAGTTCCTGGATTGAGAATGATATGAGACAGTATCAGTCCACAAAGGATTAATCATTAAATATCCCTAGTCAGAGTATTATCGAGATTGGACATCCGTAATGCGTAAAAGACTAGTATTGCACTTGTGCACGTTGTGAGGGCATAACGGGCATAGTTCTCATATATTTAAGTATTGGATACTTATGCAAGTACAGTAGGAGGTTGTGTTTCACCGATGGTACGGGAAACAGCTTCGCTCTGGATAGACCCCCTCGGAATCCCATTGGTAGTTTGACTATGTGTCTATGGGAGTCCGACATCAGGGTAGGTGTATTTGGTCTTAACCTGAGACTTGCACCGCTAATACTTATGACAATCAATATACTTTGGTTGAGGTCGTCCAGGGCTTTAACGGTTCTGTGTACGCCAATACTGGGTATATTGAGAATCGTAGAGTATTGGGTGTCATGTCAAGACGGAAGTATCACTCCAGTCATAGTGGAGATGATGTCACGTAGGATACGGTATTAGTGCTCTTAAGTGCTGCGCGGCCATTGGGATATTATGACTAGGTCATGTATATCCGATTATAGAGACTAGTTACCAGACATCCGACATGTGCTTCGTACGGGGCAGACACAGCTCCAGCCCCACGCCTAGCACGTGACCATCCGATACTAGATCGATATGCACTATACGATGTATACTACGCCTGATACAGATCAATATATTCCTGTAAGGATATTTCTGGAGAATTGGGTAGGCATGGAGCTTTGCTAGAAGCCAACCTTGTCTTGTGAATCGGTAAAACGTAGTACTTGGTACTTACGTGTTCGGATAGTCTGACGACCGAATTTACTGCCAACATATCCGGAGATCTCATGGGTCGCTTCCCAATGATACACCGATGATGTGTATGACTCGCACTTTAATTAATCTGGGATTATTTTGATGAGAGAGAAAATTAATCTGGGATTAATTACGGAGATATTTTATCTGGGATAAAATATTGTCTAAAGAGAGAGAACGTGATTAATTTGGAATTAATCGGTAAAATAAATTTAATAGTTAAATTTGATTTTTCTATTTAATTTATTCGAATGGGCTAAAATTAATATATCGGATATATTAATATGAATTGGATTTCATTACGAAATTAAAGTCGGACTTTAATGTGAACGAACGAATTAATTTAGAATTAATTCGTAAACGACGTTCGTAATATTTGCGAGGCATCGATATTTAATTAAATTAGATTTAATTATTTAACGACGGAAGTTCGTTTAATCGGATTAAACGAAACCGAGCCGCGGCAAATGTTCGTAGAGATATTTGAATTTTGAATTCAAATATGTGGGGCCCATGTGTGGTAGGTGTACCTACCACTCAACTACCTTGTTTTACTTTTGGAAAACCATTTACCCATACCTACCAAGATTAGGGTAAAAGGTGAAATTGTTTTACCTAAAGTATATAAACAAAATCTCTCTCTACACTTTTGTAATTATTATTATTCATTAGATGAATTTTAGTAAACCCTAGACAACTCTATCTCTCATTTCTCTCTTCAATGTCATGCCCAAGGGGCTGCTGGACTGCCTCAAATGGCGTCAATGATGGAGGAATTTTTGTGGATTTTGTGGCAAGATCCAAGTGCTAGTACACTTCTAAGAGGCATACGAAGGTGTTAGGGAAACCCACCCATGAGCACGGGAATCATTCGACGAAGATTTGGAGCTCAAATTCTCAGCTCAAAACTGAAAACAGTGAGCAGTGGACTGGTTCATTAGGCGCCACTTTGATGGAAGGAAAACAAGTTTTGTTCTTTATCAAATCGTCTCAACCGATCGATGTGTAAGTATTCCGCAACTTCTTTGATATGTATTTCACACATCTTCATGCTTGTTTGATGATCTTGGGACCTAGAATAAAACCAACATGGTCTTGGTTCATCATATTGTAGTTCATGATGAACCTGCTCCAGCTGTCAGGAAGAGACTGTAAGATCAAATCTATAGAAGTCTCAGCCTCAAAGGTTATGCTTAGCTGACCCAGCTGTTCAATGTCAGCAATCATCTGTGACACATGGTGCTCAACAGATGTACCCTCTAACATTCGTGAGCGAAGAGCTTCTTCTGCAATTCATACATTGCGATCTAAGGTTAGATCGATGAAGGTCCTTCAATTTTGCCATCATAGTATAAGGATCAAATCCTTTGTTTTGGCTACGAAATTAAGGGGTCATCGCAGCGAGCATGACGGACTGAGCAGTTGATTTGTCATCAATTTGAGTCTTCCAAAGTTCAAGCTCAAGCGGCTGCTCATTTCCGGGCTTAGGCCCGAGAGGTATCTCTATCATATAGAGCATCATCTCAACCTCCAGGACAATCCTAAGGTTCATATCCCAATCAGGAAAGTTCGCGACATTAAAGACATTTTGCCCATATAATGTCTCTAACCCCGATCTTTCCAGTCATCTTAATTACAATAGTCTAACTATTTAATTAACGATTTTTGGGTACAGTCCAACTGTTACAAGGAAAATAATAAAATATTAGTCCAACTAATAAATATTTAATTGACGAAATAATTTGAAAGCGCGTAATGCCAAATATTTGAACAAAATTGCAAATTCAATATTGGCATCCCCCTCTTTTTTTCGGCGAGCCTCTAACCCTTTATTGAGTACTCAGGAAACCTAGTTTCCTCGTGGGCTAGGATCCCGTTAAATAACACACAACCTTGACTTTGGCCAACAAGCTGTATGATATTTAACTAGGTAGATTTCTAAGATCAATTGGATCTCATCCAATTCCTAGATCCGGTAGGTGGACCTCCAAGTCCGAAACATATATAATATATATGCCAATATATTTCCTAATCTTTTTCTTCTGAATCAACAAAGCCTGGCTTTGGCTCAACAAGCTTAATGATTCCAGTTAAGGGGGACCCATTGACCTTGGAAAGCTTCGTAATTGATGTCGATGAACAAAAAGTGATATTGACTTTGGCCAACAAATCACAACTTGGGCAATACATACGGTATGGAACAAAGCCTTCATGATTCAAACACATCAGCGATGGACAAAGGTCTTGACTTTGGCCAACAAACCAATGCCAATCTTGGATATTGAGAATGAATCATTCAATAGAAGGAAAACGCTTAATATTTGATTGAGGGTTTTTCGCGTAATTGGCAACCAATTAATTATCTTTGATTAGGTCTCATCATACACCCTTAAGCATGCATTCTAAAATCATAATAAGGCACAGTAAATAAATTAATAATGATATGCGGATGGATATCTCACAAATTTTCATAGAACAAATCACTCTTTTTCTTCTCCCCGGCTAGCACTATTCTAACTTCTACCCAATTACATAATACATCAAAGAAACCTCATTACATTGAGGGGAATTTGTGAGAATAGAATTACAAAGAATCATGAGATAAAGGCTGGACACGCATGTCCAATTTAATAAATTCTAAATTTATTACAACAATTTCCAAAATTACCCTCACCCATCTAATATCCATCCGATATACATTATTCATAAAACACATCCATGTATTCACACAAAGCATGTTATTCAATCAATCTAATCCAATTAATTAATCTTTGAATAAAGTGATCATCCAATATTCAAACAACGATTTGATTTGCGCGAGTCCAACTCGTTTAAGAATAAGTACTCAAAGTACGAATTCTTGAATTATATCGAACTACAATTTTAAATCCAATTTATTTTGTATTCAATACCAATTCTTTATTTAATTCCAAATTAAATAATTACACTTTTAATGTCCCTTTACGACTTAGATTCTAAATCTAATCTTAATAGGTCTCAAAGCCCAATTAACATCCAATGTTAATTTAATTAAAGTCCAATGGGCTTTCAATTAATTTCTTAAGGCATGGAATTTGGCAACCAAAGCCTAATTAGGAATCACCCTTTGCCGCAAAATTAATTTTGGCCCATTAGGCCCAATTAAATTTTAAAAGGCCCATTTATTATATTTGGACTTAATGGAATGGTTTTAGGCCCAATTTGGTGTTGGACAGTTATGACCCATAGCGTCACTGTTTGTAAAAGGCATTGTGTTTTTGTACGAAATTAACTATGTAGTAATGAAATTGCCTTTTACCGTTTTGTAATTTAATTACTTTGATATATATAAATGGTAAAAGTCCATATGATTAGTTCCGGATTGAGATGATATGAGACAGTATCAATCCATAAAGGTTTAATCATTAAATATCCATAGTCGTAGTATTATCGATACTGGACATCGATAATACGGAATAGGCTAGTATTGCACTTGTGCGCGTTGTGAGGGCATAACGGCACAGTTCTCATATGTTTAAGTATTGGATACTTATGCAAGTGTGATAAGAGGTTGTGTTTTACCGATGGTACGGAAAACAGCTTCGCTTTGGATAGACCCCGCAGAATCCCATTGGTAGTATGTATATGTGTCTATGGGAGTCCGCTTCAGGGTAGGTGTATTTGGTCTTAACCTGAGACTTGCATCGCTAGTACTTGCGACAATCGGTAACTTTCGTTTTGGTCGTCCAGGGCTTTAACAGGTTCTGTGTGCGCCTCTTTTAGTTTATTGAGAATCGTAGTGTATTGGATGTGATGTCAAGATGGGAGTATCACTTCAGACATATGGAGATGATGATCACGCAAGGATTCGGAACTAGTTCTCTATAGTGTTGTGCAACCATCGTGATAATATGACAAGGTCATGATTATCCGATTCAAAGAGACTAGTTGCTTGATATTCGATATATGCTTCGTACGGGGCAGACACTTCTCCAGCCCCAGGCCTAGCATGTGATCATCAGATACTGGATCGCAATACGCAATACGACGTATACTACGCCTGACATAGATTATATATTCCAGTAAGAATATTTCTGGAGAATTGGATAGGCACGGTGCTTTGCTAGAAGCCAACCATGTCTTGTAAATCGGTAAGCACGTAGTACGAGGTACTCACTTTATCGGATAGTCCGATAACCGGATTTACTGCCAACATATCCAGAGATCTCTTGGGTCGCTTCCCAAAGATTCACCAATGACAGTTGACTTAAAATATAATTAATCTGTGATTAATTTAGAGAGAGAAAATTAATCTGGGATTAATTGGGGCTTTATTTAATCCGGGATTAAATGTGTTCAGTAGAGAGAGAACGCGATTAATTTGGAATTAATCGGTAAAATAATTTAATAGTTAAAATTGATTTTTCTATTTTATATTTTAAATGGGCTAAAATTAATATATCGGATATATTATGCGAATTGGATTTCGTCATGAAATTAAAGTCGGACTTTAATACGAACGAACGAGTTAATTTAGAATTAATTCGTAAACGACGATCGTAATATATTTACGAGGCATCGATATTTAATTAAATTAGATTTAATTATTTAACGACGGAAGTTCGTTTAATCGGATTAAACGGAATTGAGCCGCGGCAAATGTTCGTAGAGATATTTGAATTTTGAATTCAAATATGTGGGGCCCACTTCACATGTGTGGTAGGTGGTGGTAGTTGGCATTTATGCCAAGCCACCAACCACTCAACCCACCTTGTTTTACTTTTTGTAAAACCATTTACCAAACCTATGAAGTTTAGGGTAAAAAGGGTTGAAATAGTTTTACCTAAAGGTGAATAACAAAAAGGAAAATCACTACACTTGTTACACAACACTATTCATAGATGAAAATTGAAAACCCTAGAGAACTCCCTAGGGCTTGGCCGAATTCCTCAAGCTTCTTCTCTCTTGGATTTGTTTCAAATCAACTAAAAGCTAGCACTTTGGAAGTTGACAAGGTGATAGGGAAACTACTCAATAGCTTGGAATCATCAAAAGGGAAACTACTCAAAAGCTTGATTCATCAAAGGCTTGGAATCATCACAAGGTTGGAACTTGGAGTTCATCCTCTCAAAAGTTTTAAAGCTCTATCCACTCATTGTAAGTTTATTCCGCACCTTATAATGATCATATGAAATGTTTTTCATGCTTATTAGATCCTATGAATGTTCAAGGAACACTAACATTTGGATCCAATCCAATTTTCCTAAACCAACTTGGCCCAACCAAGCCCATTAGGCCCAAATACAACAATTTTAGCCCAATTCCAAATAAAGCCTAACTAATTAAATTTTAATATTCCAAATATCATGATTTAATTAATTAAAGTGTATAGGCACAATTAATTATTGAAATAAACATTTCCAAAATATAAATTTACATAATAATCATGCTTTATTATATTCAACACATGCCCAACATTATTGAAACAAAATCAAGTCATTAACATGCTCATTTGGTCACGACAATGGAGGGATTTTTATATTAATTTTGATTTCAATCCAATTAAATCACAAACTAAAATATCCAAGGATTTTAAACACAATCCAATGATTTAAAAAATAAAAAATCACCATGACCTAGGGTTCAAGTACATTCGGCCAAGCTAATGTATTTGGGGAAAATTAATCCAATTAATTTTCATTAAATTGATCATGCATAACTCTAAGTTAACAATATATAAGCATACTCAAACAAACAATTTGATTAAATCATGCTCAAATAAAAAATATCCAAATTTTAGATTATGAACCCTAATTCAATTTCATGCTCAAATAGGCTCTGATACCATTGTAGGGTTTCTAAGGTCAAACCAAGATCATTTCAAGCATAAATTATGTGAATACAAAAGGAAGTATAGCGGAAATATTATCACAATGCTCGGTTGGATGGATGTGTAGAGTTTAAAAATTCCTCTCCTTGAAGTTGTTCCCAGCTCCTCCAAAGTGTGTATCAAGCTCCAAGCTTTGATATTTGATTCCAAGCTCAATGGGAAAGTTTCCCTAACACCTCAGTATGAATCTTTGATGTGTGCTAGCACTTGAAAAATTGCAACAATTTTCACCTTGTTCTTGAAAGTTTCGGCCAAGCCAAAATTGGGAGAGAAAAAATTCACTTGGGCGTGAATGAGAGAGATAAGATGAGAGTGAAAATGTTGACTTGTTATTTTGAATTTCCAAAAAAACAAAATGATATACCAAGAATCTAATGTTTAGTAAATGTCTTTCATCTCACCAACTTGTGTGTTAAACAAGTTATCAACCACCCGCCAAATTCCATCAACTAAAAGTTGATTAAAGTGACTAGCTGATGTGACTAGTGATGTGACTTGTGGGCCCCACTTGATTCAAAATCTGAGTGGGCCCGCAAACACATTCCGGGCTCAGGTTCGTTAATTCCGAATTAACGAATTTTCCGTTGCGACGTAATTAAATCAAATTTAATTAAATAATTATGCCTAGCAAAATTACTATTAAAGTCGCTCGCGAATTAATTCTAAATTAATTCGTTTGCCCGAATTAAAATCCAATTTTAATTTCGTCATGAAATCTAATTTCATATAATATATCGAATATATTATTTAATCGATTAATTCTGAATTAATCGTTCTCTCACTTTTATTTGAATTTTATCCCATATAAATTATTACCATAATTAATTTTAGATTAATTTCTCTCTCTTCTAATTAATCCCAGATTAATTATGTTCGAGTCATACGTCATCGGTGAATCTTCGGGAAGCGACCCATGAGATCCCTGGATATGTTGGTAGTAAATCCGACCGTCAGACTATCCGAACAAGTGCATACCTCGTACCATGTTCTTACCGATTTACGAGACATGGTTGGCTTCTAGCAAAGCGTCGTGCCTACCAAATTCTCCAGAAATATTCTTTAAGGAATATATAATCTATAAAAAACGTAGTATACGTAGTATTGCATATTGCGATCTAGTATCTGATGTCACATGCAAGGCCTGTGGCTGGAATAGTGTCTGCCCCGTACGAAGCATATAGCGGATCACAAGAAACTAGTCTATATAATCGGATAATCATGACCTTGTCATATTATCCCGATAGTTGCAACATAATAGAGAACTGGTTATGTATCCATACGTGATCATCATCTCCATATAACTGAAGTGATACTCCGTCTTGACATCACGCCCAATACACTACGATTCTTAATAAACCCAGAAGAGGCGTACACAGAACCTGTTAAAGTCCCGGACGACCAAAACCAAAGCGTATCGATTGTCGCAAGTACTAGCGATGCAAGTCTCAGGTTAAGACTAAATACACCTACCCTGAAGCGGATTCCCATAGACACATAGTCATACTACCAATGGGATTCCGCGAGGTCTATCCAGAGCGAAGATGTTTCAGTACCATCGGTAAACACAACCTCCTATCACACTTGTATATGTATCCAATACTTAAATATATGAGAACTATGCTGTTACGCTTCCATAACACGCACAAGTGCAATACTAGTCTATTCTGCATTATCGATGTCCAGT
This sequence comes from Zanthoxylum bungeanum, assembly GCA_019454045.1. Lineage (NCBI taxonomy): Eukaryota > Viridiplantae > Streptophyta > Magnoliopsida > Sapindales > Rutaceae > Zanthoxylum > Zanthoxylum bungeanum. The sequence goes on along the minus strand of SKCR01028740.1, from coordinate 31,706 downwards.
CTCGATAATACTGTGACTAGGGATATTTAATGATTAAACCTTTGTGGATAGATATTGTCTCATATCTAATAATATGGAACTAATCATAAAGACTTTTATAATTTATATATACATGTAATCTAATTACAAAATGATAAAATGTAATTTCCATTGTCACATAGTTAATTTGTACAAAAATCACAATGTCTTTTACAAATAGTGGCGCTATGGGTCATAATTGTCCAACAGTACAAATCTTATCGTCATTACCTACATAGTCTTTGTTAGGGTTGGTGCTCATAGTGTCAATCCGTATCGTATTTATGTCCGATTCATGAATACGATCAATGCATTTTTCCATAATATTACTTATTTAATGGTAGCACCTCTTGGCTTTTATATACATATTCAATCTAATTACGATTAGATATCTAATTATGATTAGACATCTAATTATAATTAGATTGAAACTAAATCTGATTTAGTGATACGTGTATATTAGATAAAGACCCTAGGATTTACAACGTTGTGCGTAGTTACAACGTAGTTTGTAATTGACATTGTGAAGCGACACTATAAGTAGTATATCCTTAAATAAAGTTCCTGGTCAAGATTTTCTAACACGGGTTGGTTAGTAAAATCCACTGAGACCAGTACATGTCGTATATCGTGACTTGGTCCGATGGTTTATCCCAATTAACCATGAGTCTCAGGAGACTCGTATAGACATGTAGGTGTTTATTTGATAAACACTGAACGACTCACTGAAGATTTCCTAATGGATATTACACCAACGTCAATAGGAATCTTCCCGAGTTGAGCGAGCATAGTGGTCCTTCGACTTAAGATACCACAGTGGATATATGAGCTATCCTCCACACTTTGATTGCAGTCACGTCACCGATCTACTTAGATCAGACCTCCGCCTGTTCGTTGGGTATGAACTGATGCTCATGATATCCAGTGTGTATCAAGATAGAATCCGTCAGTCATGTGTACACGACATATGTATACTACACGTGTTTGTGATCTAGTAAATCCATGGTCGTGGTATAACTTCGGAAGCAAATTCTGAGTGTTATTTAGAGATCGTAAATTTGAAAGTGTACTATATTTTACCGAAAGGATTTGACGTTCTTATTTATATCCCAGGTATAATATGGATAGCCTGTGACAGAGAGATTATACGTATGCAATGACCTCGACTTGCATAGTTTAGCGAGATTATATGTGGTCGTCATAATTCATGAGTGGGTGAATTATGGACACGAAATTGGATTTCGTGACGGATAAACCTAAACTTAGAGAGTCCCACAATATGAAGTGTACTCGTTGAGCACTTGGGCAACACGTTATGAATAATACAGATTATTCATAATACTTCATCGGATTAAATGAGTTAATTCGAATCGTTTAATCGTTAAACGAAAACATATGCATAAGGGCATTTTTTGGTCAATCATAATTATTGTGTATTTGTATTTAATACATAATTTGATTAGATACACATTAATTAATTGTCAAATGAGATTTTGACACATGCCATTAATATATGTATTTTGTTATTTAATGTAAATAAAAATACATATATAATAACAATTATATAATTAATTATTTAGATTTTTAAATGTTAAATATTTAAATAATTGAATGATAAACTTTTTTCATAATAGTTATGATAAATGTTTAATTATAATTGGTTATAAACTTTTTTCATAATAGTTATGATAAATGTTTAATTATAATTGGTTACATATGGCATGACTTAATTAAACTTTAGGTGTGCAAATTTGATTTGTTATTATATTTAATTGATTTAAATTACAAAAATGACCATTATACCCTTGTAGAGTCGGTCATAAGCATTTAAAAAAGAAATTTTTTCCTTTTCTTCCATAAGCTCACCCATGGCCGAAAATAACATCATAAAAAACACTCTCAAAAGCTCTCAAGTTGGTTTGAAGAAACCATGAAGAAAGTGAAGAAAAAAAACAAGAAAAGCTTAAAGATAATTGGAGATTAAAGGTAATTTTTATCATTCTTGAGTTTAGAAAGTTGGTTTCTTGTTCTTGTATTCCTAGAATAGTTCTAGGGTTTCTTTATATGTTGAAAATTGGGGCTTTTGGTTTTGGTGGATGGATTTGAAGGCCTATTGCATATGTGAAGTTGATTTGGATGATATTATTGTAATATTTGTTCAAATTGACCATTTGATGATATGTTGCCATTCTAGAGTGTTATGAACACTCTTGTAATGTCTAGAATTTTTCTTGGGTGCTTCATTGGTGCTGACTTGAATTGGTGTTATGATTAATATGATTAATGTTGAAAAAGTTGGATTAAAGTATGAAAAATTGATAATTTTTGTTTCTGGATCAGATCTAGAAATACTGTACATATGGTGATGAATAATATGTCTTATGAATGTATTGGATGTGTTTTGGGTGTTGGAACAATTACCGGAAATTGTTTCGGAGTTGAAATATGCGAAAACGGCGAAAAACGGCGTTACCGGGTGACTTTTGAGCCAACCGGGTGACGGCTACCCAAACAGTGAATTTGTCACTGTTCGGATAGCCCATGAACTGCCCTATCACTATTGGGACTGACATGGGTAGCCCACATATGCATTGGGTGATCGGTTCGGTCAAAAATACGTTTTATGTTATTTTGTGGAAAAACGTTTTCATAAAATTTTCGCGATGTTTCTTAACTATTTATGTCGTTATTTGATATCGAATAAATATGTTTAAGTGAAGTATGAATGAATTATTCATATTGGATATTGAATAATTCATTCGCTAATTTAAAAACTTTTAAAATTACGATTTCGCACGAACAATGCTTCTGCCGCGCTCTTTGCCCCAAACCCCAACAGTCTTCTCTTAAAACTCTTTAATGGAATTTGACGAAGAACATCTTTCTTGATATATCTTTAGTATTTTGGACATTTAATACTTTAATACTTTAATACTTTGTATTTTAGACTTGGATTATGCTCAATTCTCATATCTTGGATTACATCACCATGACAACTAAATTTTAAGTCATTTACCATCAAGCCATACCCCTTGGGACGAACTCCGGTCACCTAAATGCTAAATGATTTGTTTAAATTTAGATTTCTTTTTCTACAAAACGTTATGATAAAAGATGAAGTTGTTTAATTAAAAAAAATGAGGTTGATGGGTATACTTGTAATAATAAGTAATTTGGTATCATTTACTGGGGGGAAAATAATTTGATACAAACAAGGGATGATAATCGGTTGGGACAAGGGGCGAAGGGAAATCAACTCTCCCGTTTAATCTATGGAATATTATGTTAATAATAAATTAGTCTTTAAATTGGATTGGCTAATTTGTTATATTTGGGCTAATGGCTTTGACCGGTGCGTAATCACACGCGTATAATGCAAGCACACGTATCGTTCAAGTAGTATAAAAATATCGATCCCACGAGGACTTAATTCCTACTGTTGTTATTAATTATAGATACTATTTATTTATAGGTATCTAATTAGAGGGAGAAGTGAATGATTGCAGATTTGGTTGGTTGAATGTGGATTTGCTAAATAAGTAAATAAATAAAAATAAAAAAGAAATTACTAAGGAAAATAAAAAAAGACTCAAATATCTAGGGTTGTGACTCCACACAATATTATTCTAATGATGAATTGATTCTATTATACAAGTGTAATAATTTAGTTTGCTAACCTGGAACACGAAGATATGCAAAATCCTCTGTCGATGGTCAGATTGCAAACACCCAAAGTAATCCAATTAACATATGTCTATGTTAACCAAGTTACCTGGATTCATTAAGATCAAGTTCCAATTGTGGCTACCCCCGCCCGACATGTATATGTCTATCCTGTAAGGAAATCTATTAAAGGGTTATCTATCCTCAAGGAAGATCGTGGGCTATTGAATCTAAGGCTGAAACCTAAAATCCCTTCGTCAAGTTCATTTTAAGTTTACCAAATCAATCTTATTAATTGCCAATTAACAAGAAACATTAAGCTTAAGACTCAATAAACAAACTAAAGAATTACCCATAAAAAGAAAATCAATTATTAAGTGTGGATATTGTGTTTCATCACTTCCCTAGAATAAAAATAAAATACTGGGGGTTGGGGATCCACCTTTACTATTTCTAATTTAGAAATCTCCCTTACTATAATATAGAATTTATCAGTGATATTACCAACCAACCATATAGACGGTATCCTCATTAAGTCAGATTTTAATGAAGTTCGACCGACCATAAAAGCGGCATCATTATTTGTCCATAAACCAACCATATAGGCGGTAATCATCTGTCACATAAAGACCGGCCATATAGGCGGTGTCACATTATGTCAAATAAATAAAACCAGCCATTAAGGCGGTATAACCTTTTATGTTAAATTATAATTTCCATATTATAATTAAGGGAGATTAATCTAAATTAAAATAATAAAAGTTTCACCCTTCCCCCCAGTGGAAATGTAACTACAAAACATAAAAGAAAAGAAAAGAAAAGAAAAGAAAAGAAACTACTATTACTGAAAATAAAAATGCATAAATTAAATACTGAAAATAAATACAAAAAAGATGCAATCCTTAAATTCCTTACAAAAATGTAAGGAAAACTTGAGATTTACAAATGAAATGGCTTTGTATTTATAGGCAAAGAAAAAGCTTCCACCAATTTCTCCACCAAACACTCCACCAAACACTCCAACAAACATGTCACCAAACATGGCACCAAACATGATACAAAACACTCCACCAAACACTCCACTAAACATGCAAGCATGTTTTGTGGAAGTTTGACAATTGTAAATTGTCATTTTCCATTTTTTATTTTTTGATAATGACTTTAGTAATTACACAAAACACATTGGATTATTCGTTAATTTTGGTCTTGAAAACTTCGGAATTCGAAAATATTTAAAATTTCAAAATACGAAACTTGCGCAAAACTAGAATTTAGGACTGCACTTCGTGACGCGTACAATAATTTTTCGTTTTTGACGTTCTTTCCTCCGGATTTCATCGTTTTATCCCCGAGTTGATTCCATTAAATCCCAATATTATTTTTATCTACAAAATAAATAAAAACACATCAAAACGTTCATAAAACGCGAGAAACTATACAAAATATTAGGTTAAATGAGTGGAAAATAGTGATATAATTATCACTCATCACACCCCCAAACCTAACATTTTGCTAGTCCTCGAGCAAAACAACAAAATAAAATAACATAAACATCTTTAAAATAAAATTAAGCTAAGCCACTTTCGTAGGGATCACGGTTGCATTTAGCATATGCAATAAGCCTTTAAACCCATAGGTGTCCCTAGTGGACGAGTTGTAGTCTCGTGAGGGTTTACAGCAATGATACCCACAAATATTTGATAAAAGTAAAAAGATAGTAAAACTAATGCACACAAAAACAAAAAGACAAGAGAAAAGAGAATAAAGAAGTTAGTGACTAAACAGATGAAACTTCTACTCTAAGTTAGTAGTTGTTTTATTTCTTTCTAAATTACCGAATAAGTAAATTCTCCGATCATTTTTACCATTCTTCATATACACAACCAACAAAATATTAATCATCTCATTTTGCCCACAATAGTCACAAGTATAGTTGAGAAGAGAGTAATATTTTTGTCCTAAAGTTTTATCAGAATTCACACCTTTTTGTAGCAATGGAATAAATTTTTTTTTCTGCTGATTTTTCTGATTTTTTTCTTTGATTTTTGATTTTTTTTTATTTTTATACAATATCTTTCGTCTATGTAGCGAGCTTTGGGCCAGTGGCTCCCAAACCAGTTGGCTTTAGGGCACTAGGTGTTAAGACACCTCTGCGGACTTAATTACTCAGACTTCAGATATAAATATATTTTGCAACATTTTCTATCTATGTAGCGAGCTTTAGGCCAAGGGCACCCAAACCAGTTGGTTTTAGGGCACTAGGTGTTAAAACACCCCTACAGACTTAATAAATCGGATCTCGGACGATTTTTTTTTACTCCATTGCCATTTATAGATGCTTCCTCCAATTAAACAAGAGCACTGAATATTACAAACTTTTCAATTACAGCTCATGTCCATATGTTACCATGCATGTTGATAATACCTGCCAACTGAGCATATGAAGATTCATTTTAGTCAGTTTTATGGAGAATTCACAAATTAAATAATTCAAAAGGAAATAAACAAAAATTAACTTGTTTCGAAAATAGGTTTGAGATACGTATCAAGAGTGGAAACTCCTTACATAGCTATCTCTCACCAATTTCACATGATTAATCAAGTTAAAAACAAAAACACAAAAAATTTATTTTAATTTTTTGTAAAATTTTTCAATTTTTTTTGTATTTTTCGAAAAACATTTTGGACTAAAAATCTAATAAAAATAACACAAAATAAACAAGATACTAATCAACTATTCTCTCCCCCAAACCTAAATGAGACATTATCCCCAATGTCTTAAATAGTAGAAGAAGAGTTTAGATTATCATACCTGGTTAACTGAAATTCTACGAAAAAAATTACCGATTAAGATTTATGTCCAATTTACGCTTCTTACCACGATAGCTATTTGACCAGTTCAACTTGGAAAGAATGAGGTCGATTTTTGGTTCAAAGGCTAAGATTTGGTCAATTAATTCCTCGGCCTTTGTTGCAGTCCGGCAAATATCTTGTACTGATTTTGTGATGAACTCATGTCTTTTGGCTTCCGTAAGAAATACAAACAGAAAATCAAAAAAATGATCAATGTTGAGTAATCCAATGGGCTTTCGATGAATGTTCAAGTGCGCCCATGATGCCACTGTGAATATTTCTTCAAACGTTCTGAGCCCATCTGGTAAAGCAATAAACGCATCAGCAGTATTGACCATTTCAAGGAGTTGTTCAGACATCATCGAGACTATGCATTCATCTCCATTTGTTTTTCCGATTATGTGTTCGTCCGCCAAATTTTTTGGAATGATTCCCAAAACGTGATCGCCACCCTCCTGAACAGCTTTTGAAATGCTTCCCATCAATCCAAGATTGCCACCGCCATATAGTAGGTGCATATTTTGTTCTGCTATGACTCTCCCCAATTCCTTTGTAGCCTCAATTATCTCTGGTTTATTACTAGAGTTGGATACACAGAAAACACAAATTCACATGACTCGCTGCTGTGAAGTTGCTTCCATTCTCTCTCTCTTATTTGGATGTTTATCTGGATGTGTCGAAGAGAGAAATGTAGAGCTGAATTTATAGAACTCGAAAATGGATGAGTAATAGTAGCACTAGTCCCTGCCAAATGAAAATTATTAGATGAACGTTAAAATAAATCGTGAAAGTCAAAAAGTATAGATCTTGTCGGTGAAAATAAAAGAAAATAACAAAAGAAAAGCAAATCAAAGAAATTATTAAGGCAATAAAATTATATACGCAATACGCCACTCGTTTGGTATATAAATCCATTAGGATGCGTCTCAAGAATCTATTCCTTACTCAGCCACCACTAATGACTTAAATCTCATCTTTGTGATTGCCAAACACCATTCCTCCTTAAATGCTCCGTTGTGCCTTTCTCTACAAAATAACACACAAAAAAAAACTCTACAACATGTATACACAAAATATGAAAACAAAATTACAACAAATTGCATAGGTTGCCTCGCTGCTAGCGCTGAATTTTTCATCTTCAGCTAGACGTGACTGAAATCCATCTATAAAAGAGGTTTCAGCATCATTTTGGATGTCCGATTAAAGACAATCCCGTGTGCGTTGCTTTTGAAGGGTCTCTTCCAACGATAAAGTGGCAAAAAGAGTTTTGTCCCATCCAGTGCTTGTGCAACCTTTTTAAAATTTATCGCTCCAGTGGTTCCTAAAAAGAAAGAAAGAAAATCAGGAGGTCTCGTATGGTGCTTGACTTGAAATAGAAGTTCCATTCTCTCAAGCTTCTGGGTGAAATCTTTGATTTGTACTCCCCAAAACAGTGATGTTTCTCTTGAATGTCCGAGATCTTTAATATGGTCAGAATTTTGCTCCTCCATTTGCTCTGCTTCTTGCTCTACCTTTTCTTCACATATATATTTTAAAATTTCCTTATTCGGCTCTTCATCTATCATCTGTGAAATGCATGCTCCATAAGTGTCAGCCAGAGGATGTAAAGAGATGTATGGTTTTAAGTCTTCATCCTCTGATATGACTGAAATGATTGGTTCAGGTAGATCTTCTTTAAACATTTGTGCGATGCAACCTCCAAGATCTTCATTTAGATGATACAGAGTTCCATCCTCAATTTATGTTGGTACAAATAGCTCTGCTTCTTCATCCTCGTCAGAGTCAGAAGAGTAATAAAAATCAAATCGAGACTTTGCTGGTGCGGGCTCCTGAACTGATACCTCATGTTCTTTATATTTCTCAGCCTTTTCCTCTGCTAAAGTGTCATCATGAAATACTTGGTACTCGAAGGCTTCCTTAGTGTCATATGAAAATGCTCATTGAGGTATGTAGCTCTGGTTTTCTGTTAATTGTCTCGCTTGATCTATCATTCTCTGTATGGATTCTGTTTGTCTCTGAAATTGTGCATCAATTTGAGCTTCCCGTTCCTCGAGCCAATATTTGAGCATGTATTTGATCTTCCTCTGATGGTTCTGGTTCTTTATGAAGATCGTAGGTGGATGGTGGATAAGATGAAGAATAAGGTTCAGTGAAATATGATGGTTCTTCGTACCTTGAATGATTCTGATAATTCTGCCACTCTGAAATGTAAATGCATTGATCGCTAGGGTGGTTACCATCACATATCTCACATATCCCAATTGCGTTCTGTTGAGCAAATGTAATATTGCTTGGTTCTAACATCCAGTGATAATTGTTGGGCTGGACAACAGGCCTCAGAAAATTGGACTGTTGCTCCCAAATTTGGGGTGTATCTTCTTCTAGTAAAGCTCGTAATCTCTCAATCTCCCAATATTGTTCCATTTCAACCACCTGAAAAATAAAAGAAAGAAATAAAAATTACAAATAAAAATAAAGAAAATTAGATACAAGTAAATTAGATAGCTTCAAAATTAACAACACAAGAAATATAAGTCCCCGACAACGGCGCAAAAAACTTGACTGGTGCGTAATCACACGCGTCTAACGCAAACGCACATATCATTCAATTAGTATAAAAATATCGATCCCACGAGGACTTAATTCCTATTGTTGTTATTAATTATTGATACTATTTATTTACAGGTATCTAATTAGAGAGAGGAGAGAATGATTGCAGATTTGGTTGGTTGAATGTGCATTTGCTAAATAAGTAAATAAATAAAAACACAAAAGAAAATACTAAGGAAAATAAATAAAAGACTCAAACATCTAGGGTTGTGACTCCACACCATATTATTCTAATGATGAATTGATTCTCTTATACAAGTGTAATAACTTAGTTTGCTAACCTGGAACACGAAGATATGCAAAAGCCTCTGTCGATGGACAGATTGCAAACACCCAAAGTAATCCAATTAAACATATGTCTATGTTAACCAAGTTACATGGATTCATTAAGATCAAGTTCCAATTAAGGCTACCCCCGCCCGACAGGTATATGTCTATCCTGTAAGGAAATTTATTAAAGGGTTATCTATCCTCAAGGAAGATCGTGGGCTATTGAATCTAAGGCTGAAACCTAAAATACCTTCGTCAAGTTCATTTTAAGTTTACCAAATCAATCTTATTAATGGCCAATTAACAAGAAGCATTAAGCTTAAGACTCAATAAACAAACTAAAGAATTACCCATAAAAAGAAAATCAATTATTAAGTGTGTGGATATTGTGTTTCATCACTTCCCTAGAATAAAAATAAAACGCTGGGGGTTGGGGATCCACCTTTACTATTTCTAATTTAGAAATCTCCCTTACTATAATATAGAATTTATTAGTGATATTACCAACCAGCCATATAGGCGGTATCCTCATTAAGTCAGATTTTAATGAAGTCCGACCGACCATAAATGCGGTATCATTATTTATCCATAAACCAGCCATATAGGCGGTAATCATCTGTCACATAAACTTTGGGTTTTCTAAGTCAAACCAAGATCAATTTAAGCATTTACAAGTGTGAATACGACAAAGTTAAGTGGCAAAAATACTCACTTTGATCGGATTTGCGATGCGACGAACACAAAAATTTCTTGCTCCATCCTTGAAGCTCTCGGCCATGGCTTCCTTTTTGTGCTCTCCAAGTTTCGGTCAAGCTCCAAGCTTGGGAATGGATTCCATGCTCATTGGTTTGTTTCCCTATCACCTTTGGATGACTCTTTGGATGTGCTAGCACCTTGGAAATTTTGCCATAAAATTTCCCTTGCACTTCTTGTAGTTCTCGGCATTGAGAAATAAAAGAGAAGAAAAATGGCTTCAAAAGCCGAATGGGAGAGGAGAGAAAATTGTTCCAACCGTGTGGTGTTAGAAAGTGAGAGAAGAGAGTTGTGTTGTGTATTTGTTTTTTCTTCTAAAATCAAATACTCATTACCATTTTTCAAAAACTGGACAAGGCATTAAAGCCTTCCAACAACCCCCATCAATCACAAGTGACTTACATCACATCACTCAAAGTGACAAGACATCCATCACTTGAATGACTAATGATGTGACGCTTGATGTGACTTGTGGGCCGCACTTGAATTCGAAATGCGAGTGGGCCCGCAAACACTCCCGGGCTCGGGTTCGCTAATTCCGAATTAACGAATTTTCCGTTGCGACGTAATTAAATCAAATTAAATTAAATAATTTGCCTAGCAAAATTACTATTCACGTCGCTAGCGAATTAATTCTAAATTAACTCGTTCGCCGAATTAAAATCTAATTTTAATTCCGCGTCGAAATCTAATTTCATATAATATATCGAATATATTATTTTATCGATTAATTCCAAATTAATCGTTCTCTCTCTTTAAATAATATTTTATCCCAGATAAATATCTTCGTAATTAATCCTAGATTAATTCTCTCTCTAATAATTAATCCTAGATTAATTATGTGCGAGTCATACGTCATCGATGAATCTTCGGGAAGCGACCCATGAGATCTCCGGATATATTGGCAGTAAATCCGGTCGTCGGACTATTCGAACACGTACGTACCTAGTACTACGTTTTTATCGATTTACAAGAAATGGTTGGCTTCTAGCAAAGCACCGGGCCTACCCAATTCTCCAGAAATATTCTTAAAGGAATATGTAATCTGTATCAGGCGTAGTATATATAGTATTGCGTATTGCGATCCAGTATCGGATGTCACGTGCTAGGCCTGAGGCTGGAATTGTGTCTGCCCCGTACGAAGCACATATCGGATCTCTGGTAACTAGTATCTATAATCGGATAAACATGACCTAGTCATAATATCCCGATAGCTGCCGCATATAAGAGCACATGTTCCTTATCCTACGTGCTCAACATCTCCACTATGACTGAGTGATACTTCCATCTTGACATCACACCCAATACACTACGATTCTCAATATACCCAGAAGAGGCGTACACAGAACCGGTTAAAGCCCTGGACGACCAAAACCAAAGTATATTGATTGTCGCAAGTATTAGCGGTGCAAGTCTCAGGTTAAGACCAAATACACCTACCCTGATTCGACTTCCATAGACACATAGTCATACTAATGGAATTCTGATGGGTCTATCCAGAGCGAAGCTGTTTCCATACCATCGGTAAACACAACCTCCTATTACACTTGCATGAGTATCCAATACCCAAATATATGAGAACTATGCCGTTATGCTCCCACAACGCGCACAAGTGTAATACTAGTCTATTCCGTATTATCGATGTCCAATCTCGATAATACTACGACTAGGGATTATTTAATGATTAACCTTCGTGGATTGATACTGTCTCATATCATCTCAATCCGGAGCTAATCATAAGGACCTTTTATCATTTATGTATCTTGGTAATCTAATTACAAATGATAAAATAGCAATTTCCTTTGTCACATAGTTAATTTGTACAACAACACCATGTTCTGTACAAATAGTGATGCTATGGTTCATAATTGTCCAACAATCTCCCACTTCGTCTATAGCCAATCACTCAAGTGTCATACACCTGAACTATGTACGGGTCGCTCAAATTCTGCTGAGAAAAGGCTTTCGTCAGCGATTTGCAATGTTATCATCTGATGCGATTTATTCGATCATCACATCGCCACGATGTATGATCCGAACGAATCAGATGAAATATTGAAGTATATATTTGGATCGTTGATGAGACCATTAATTCTTTAGCCTGTGCTGTAGCCTAGCTCAGCTGCTAACAGAACTACTACCCTAATCTAATTAGGATTATTATAGATCCAAAAGGCTTCTATTGCTGCCTCAGCTGCAGCAATATTCCGCTTTTGTTGTTTATTCGACAACAGTATCTTGCTTGGAAGATTTCCAGCTCACTGTTCCGTTATTCAAACTATATAGTACCTTATTACGACTTATAGTCGTTTTATCGTTTAGGAAACTTGCAAGTGAACCCAGTCACTTCAAGTTCTCATTCTCCATAGTTTAAGAAAGCATCCTTAGTTCATCTAAGATACTTAAGGATGTTCTTAACATCAATCCAGTGACTATCACTTGGATTGGCCTGATTGTGACTCCATATGCTCAAAGCATATGAGACACCAGGTCGCGTACATTTATTTCAATGTACGAGTTCTCGGAGAGTGCCAACAACTTTTAGATCTATCCCAGTAGATCTTTATTCCTAGAATAAAGGTTGTTTCTCCCAAGAATTCTACGGAGAATTTTCATGAAAGCCAAGCTTTCACCGATTGTATTATGGGAATATCATTTCCAAGAAATGATATATCATCATTATTTAGGACATTCACTGTCAGTGCGCTCCCACTAACCTCCTTATATACACAAGAATCATTTTCGTTTTGAATTAAATCATATACCATTATGATTACATCAAAATGATAATTCCAAGAACGCAATGCTTGCTTCAATCCATAAATGGATCGAATTAACTTGCAAACCTTGTTTGCTCATTTTGGTACGACAAAACCGTCAGGATGTTGTAAACATCCTCCAAAAGGTTTCCGTTTAAGGAAAGCGATTTTGACTTCCAGCTGCCATATTTCATAAATGAAACATGTAGCATCTGCAAGCATTATCCAAATGGATTTAAACATGGCAACAGGTAAAAGGTTTGGTCGTAATCGACACAATGTTGATAACGATACCTTTTCGCTACAAGCCTAGCTTAGTATGTTGTATGTTGCCATCCATGTATGTCTTCATTGAAGACTTATATAGTACCATTAGACACAATGCCTTTTGGTACTACAAATAGTGTATAAACATAGTTGGTATACATGGAATCCATTTCGGATATTATGGCACTTTGCCATAATAGGGAGTCGATACCTTGTATCACTTCCTCATACGAAGTCAGTTGGTATACCTCAATAAGATTGACATCTTTATGAGGTGAGATCAGAACCCATACCTCCCAGGTTGTTTTCTGACTCTCTCCGACTTACGCGGTTCTTGTGTATTCGAAGATTATTGGTACAGTTTCATCCTTGATGAACTGTTTGTGTTCCATTAAGGAATCGGTGCCTGAACAATATTACTTACTCCGATTTTCATCGAGTTTTACTTTCCTCCCACTTACCACTGCATATAGGTATTCCTCTTAGGAAAACCGCATGGCGAGCAACAATTAAATTGTTCTCTTGTGAGTTGTATAAGTACTATACTTTGGTTTCCCTAGGATAACCTACAAATAGGCACTTATCCGATTTGGGTTTAGTTTGGTATCATCCAAACATATGCCTAGCATTCCCAAATCTTCAGGAATGAGAAAACCCAGTTTCTTTCCTGTTCATATCTAATATGAAGTATGTCAAACAGATTTTTATGGAACCTTATTCTAAATAAGTTTTGGACTGTTTAATGCGTATCCCTTGAAGGAAAATGGTAGCTCAGAGTGACTCATGATTAACCTTATCATGTCCAACAAAATCCGGTTTCTCCGTTTGGACACACCACTCAATTGAGGTGTTCCGGGAGGAGTCCACTACGAAAGAATACTATACTCTTTCAGGTATCTAGAAACTTATTGCGTAGGTATTTCCATCACAGTCCATTCGTGATGTATTAATACTCTACCCGATCTACCTGTCTACTTCGTGTCGAAACTCTTTGAATTTATCAAAAGTTTACGATTCATCTTTCAAAAGAAACACATAACCATAACGCGATGCCACATCCGTAAAGGTTACGAAGTGTTCATATCCACCTCTAGCCTAGCTAGACATGGGCCCACTTACGTCACTATGAACGAGGGCTAACAGATCGGTGGCACTTACACTTTTACCAAGTAAAAGGTGTTTTAGGCACTTTGCCTAATAAACTAGATTCGTAGACATCATTTGAATAGAATCAAATCCGTCCTAGTATCCACTCTTCAAAAGTGTGGATATACGAGTCTTGTTTAATGTGTCCCAGACAACAATGCCACAAATAAGTCTCAGCTGATTAAATCAGTTTGAGCTATTTGTTTGTCATGTTATACGTTTGAGATTTATTTATATTCAAAATATAAATACTGTTATTTACATCTAATGTGTTTATCTCAATATCATCTTTATAAAATAAAACACTTCAGTGTTCTAGAATATAAAGGTATACCCACAACAGGTAAAACCCTGATATAGAGATAATGTTTCTAGTCAAACTAGTTACATTGTAACAGTTTCCTAATTTAAGTACACACCCGAAGGGTAGTTCCTAAACTTAGGCTTCTACGGTTAAAACATCGACTGTTGTCCCATTTCCGACTCGTAGGTAAATCTCAACTGAAGTCAGTCTCCTGCTAATCAGTAGATTTTTCACACGAGTACATATCTATTTACCACATCTAGTATCAAAATCCAATTTTGAAACTAATAGCGAACATGTTTATGACAAACATATTTGAAGCCGGAGCCTTGCACCGTCTTTACTTCCTTCATGTCTGCCTTGTCCATACGGCAGTCACGCATCCAGTGACCCCGTTTGCCACAGTTTAGGCAGACATTTTGAGATATGTCCTTTTATTCCTAGAAGACAATGATGATTTTACCTTTGCCCCTTTTAGAAGCTCTGGCTCTGCCTCCTAGAGCATAACCATCAACTCTCCAAGAGTTTACTCTTGGTTCATTATGAACTTGCCTCAGCTTTCGGGTTGAGAGTATAAGATCAAATCTTTGGTAGTCTCGGCCATGTAGGTAATGCCCAACTAACCTAGCTGATCGATGTCAGCAATCATCTGCGACACCTAGTGCTCGACAGATGTACCCTCTGACATACACGAGCTAAAGAGCTTCTTTTGCAATTTGTATTTCTAAGATCTAAGAATAGATCTATGAAGATCTTTAATTTCATCATCATGGTACAAGAATCTAATCCTTAATTCTGACGACGGAATTAAAGTGTCATTGCGGTAAGCATAATGATTGAGCACTAAAGTTATCATCACATGAATCTTCCAAAATCATGTTCTACTATTTGCTCAACTCCGGGCTTAGGCCCAAGAGATTTTCTATCAAATAGAATAACTTCTCAGTTCCAGGACTATCCTGAGGTTTTATTCCCAATTGAAAATTAAAGCCGTTTAAAGACATTTTCTCCCAGGATTATGTTTTAAACGCTAATCTTTCAGTTATCTTGATTGCTATAGTCCAACTATCCAATCAACGATTTCAGGTACTATTTAATATAATGATTACTATAGTCTAACTATATAATCAACTATAATTTAATTGGTTAAATTCAAATATATTGATTACTATAATCCAATTATATAATCAACTATAAATGAAGTAGTTTGAATACAGTCCAACTGTTTAATTAAAACAACAATTAAATATTAGTCCAACTAATATATTATTTACGTAATGACGAAAAATTGAAATGAGCGCGTATTGGCAAGTATCTAAACAAATTGCAAATTTAATACTTGCCTCCCACTATTTTTCGGCGAGCCTCTAACCCTCTGTTGAGTACTCGGGAAACCTTGTTTCCTAGTGGGCTAGGATCCCGTTAAATAACACACAACCTTGACTTTGGCCAACAAGCTGTATGATATTTAACTAGGTAGATCTCTAAGATCAATTGGATCTCATCCAATTCCTAGATCCAGTAGGTGGACATCCAAGTCCGAAACATATATCTTATATATGCCAATATATCCAATATATTCCCTAACCTTTTTCCTCTGAATCAATTAAGCCTTGGCTTTGGCACAACAAACTTAATGATTCCAGTTAAGCGGGACCCATTGACCTTGGAAAGCTTCGTAATCGATGTCGATGGACAAGAAGTGATCTTGACTTTGGCCAACAAATCACAACTTGGACAAGACATGATATGGAACAAAGCCTTCATGATTCAAACACATCCGCGATGGACAAAGGTCTTGACTTTGGCCAACAAACCAGTGCCAATCTTGGATCTTGAGAATGAATCATTCAATGGAAGGAAAAACGCTTAATATTTGTTGAGGGTTTTTCGCGTAATTGGCAACCAATTAATTATCTTTGTTAAGGTCTCATCATACACCCTTAAACATGCATTCTAAAAACATAATAAGGCGCATAAATAAATAATAATGATATGCGGATGGATATTTAAAACACATTGTTCCTAGAACAAATCTCTCCTTTCCTCTCTCCCTCTCTAGCTACACAATCTTACTTCTACCCAATTACATAACACTTCTAAAGAAACCTCATTTACATTGAGGGGAATAGGTGAGAAGAGAAATACAAAGAGTCAAGAGGTAATAGGCTGGACACGCAGGTCCAATTTAATAAATTCTAAATTTATTACAACAATTTCCAAAATTGCCCTCACCCATCTAATATCCATCCGATATACATTATTCATACATCACATCCATGTATTCACACAAAGCATGTTATCAATCAATCTAATCCAATTAATTAATCTGAAATTAATGACCATCCATCCAATGTTCAAACAACGATTTGATTTTGCGCGAGTCCAACTCGTTTTAAGAATAAGTACTCAAAGTACGAATTCTTGAATTATATCAAACTACAATATTAAATCCAATTTAATTTGTATTTAATACTAATTCTTTATTTAATTCTAAATTAAATAATTACACTTTTTAATGTGCCTTTACGACTTAGATTCTAAATCTAATCTTTACGGGTCTCAAAGCCCAATTAACATCCAATGTCAATTTAATTAAAGTCCAATGGGCTTTTAATTAATTTATAAGGCATGGAATTTGGTCAATATGGGTCAAACCCAAATACCAAAGCCCAATTAAGGAATCGCCCTTATTTGCCAAAAATCAATTTAGGCCCATTAGGCCCAATTAAAATATTAAAGGCCCATTTATTATATTTGGACTTTATGGATATGGTTTGGGGCCCAATTGGATCCAACCAATTATCCTAAACCAAACTTGGCCCAACCAAGCCCATTAATCCCAAATACTACTTTACAAGCCCAATTCCAAATTAAGCCCAATTAATTAAATTACAAAATTCCAAATTTCACAATTAATTAATCTAAAGTGTATAGCCATAATTAATTAGTCAAATTAACATTTCCAAAAACCAATTTACACAATTAATCATGCTTATCATCATCAACACATGTCCAACATTATTGAATCAAAAATCAATTCATTTTCCATGCTTTTAATCACGGCATTTAGGGTTTTTGTCCGATTTCGATTTCAATCCAATTAAATCCTAAATCAACATTTCCCAAGTCTTTCAAATCATCCAATGATTCAAAAAATAAAAATCACCATGACATTTAGGGTAGCACACATTTCGGCCAAGCCAAGTAATTAGGGAAAATTTGATCCAATTCAATTTTCATCAAATTGATCATGTATAACACTATGTTATCATAATTCAAGCATACTCAAACAATCAATTTCATCCAAACATGCTCAAATCAATTTTACCCAATTTTTACCCTAATTCGTTTTCATGCTTAAAAACCGCTCTGATACCATTGTTGGGTTTTCTAGGTCAAACCAAGATCAATTTAAGCATTTACAAGTGTGAATACGACAAAGTTAAGTTGCGGAAATACTCATTTTGATCGGATTTTCGATTCGACGAACACAAAAATTTCTTGCTCCATCCTTGAAGCTCTCGGCCATGGCTTCCTTTTTGTGCTCTCCAAGTTTCGGTCAAGCTCCAAGCTTGGGAATGGATTCCATGCTCATGGGTTTGTTTCCCTATCACCTTTGGATGACTCATTGGATGTGCTAGCACCTTGGAAAATTTGCCACAAAATTTTCCCTTGCACTTCTTGTGGTTCTCGGCATTGAGAAACAAAAAGAGAAGAAAAATAGCTTCAAAAGGCCGAATGGGAGATGAGAGAAAATTGGTTCCAAAACTGTGTGTGTTAGAAAGTGAGAGAAGAGAGCTGTGTTGTGTATTTGTTTTCTAAAATCAAATACTCATTATCCTTTTCAAAAATTGTACAAGGCATTAAAGCCTTCCAACAACCCCCATCAATCACAAGTGACTTACATCACATCACTCAAAGTGACAAGACATCCATCCCTTGATTGACTAATGATGTGATGCTTGATGTGATTTGTGGGCCGCACTTGAATTCGAAATGCGAGTAGGCCCGCAAACACTCCCGGGCTCGGGTTCGCTAATTTCGAATTAACGAATTTTCCGTTGCGACGTAATTAAATCAAATTTAATTAAATAATTATGCCTAGCAAAATTACTATTCACATCGCTAGCGAATTAATTCTAAATTAACTCGTTCGCCCGAATTAAAATCTAATTTTAATTCTGCGTCGAAATCTAATTTCGTTTAATATATCGAATATATTAATTTATCGATTAATTCCAAATTAATCGTTCTCTCTCTTTAAATAATATTTTATCCCAGATAAAATATCTCCGTAATTAATCCTAGATTAATTTTCTCTCTCTAATAATTAATCCCAGATTAATTATGTGCGAGTCATACGTCATCGGTGAATCTTCGGGAAGCGACCCATGAGATCCCTGGATATGTTGGCAGTAAATTCGGTCGTCGGACTATCCGAACACGTACGTACCTAGTACTACGTTTTTACCGATTTACAAGACATGGTTGGCTTCTAGCAAAGCACCGTGCCTACCCAATTCTCCAGAAATATTCTTAAAGGAATATGTAATCTGTATCAGGCGTAGTATACGTAGTATTGCGTATTGCGATCCAGTATCGGATGTCACGTGCTAGGCCTGGGGCTGGAATTGTGTCTGCCCCGTACGAAGCACATATCGGATCTCTGGTAACTAGTCTCTATAATCGGATAAACATGACCTAGTCATAATATCCCGATAGCTGTAGCATATAAGAGCACCAGTTCTGTATCCTATGTGATCATCATCTCCACTATGACTGGAGTGATACTTCCATCTTGACATCACACCCAATACACTACGATTCTCAATATACCAGAAGAGGCGTATACAGAACCGGTTAAAGCCCTGGATGACCAAAACCAAAGTATATTGATTGTCGCAAGTATTAGCGGTGCAAGTCTCAGGTTAAGACCAAATACACCTACCCTGATTCGGACTTCCATAGACACATAGTCATACTACCAATGGAATCCGAGGGGGTCTATCCAGAGCGAAGCTGTTTCCGTACCATCGGTAAACACAACCTCATATTACACTTGCATGAGTATCCAATACCCAAATATATGAGAACTATGCCGTTATGCTCCCACAATGAGCACAAGTGTAATACTAGTCTATTCCGCATTATCGATGTCCAATCTCGATAATACTACGACTAGGGATTATTTAATGATTAAACCTTTCTGGATTGATACTGTCTCATATCATCTCAATCCAGAACTAATCATAAGGACCTTTTATCATTTATATATCTTGGTAATCTAATTACAAATGATAAAAGAGCAATTTCCTTTGTCACATAGTTAATTTTTACAACAACACCATGTTCTGTACAAATAGTGATGCTATGGGTCATAATTGTCCAAACAATAAAGACCAGCATATAGGCGGTGTCCCACATTATGTCAAATAAATTAAAACCAGCCATTAAGGGCGGTATAACCTTTTATGTGAATTAATAATTTTCATATTATAATTAAGGAGATTAATCTACATTAAAAAATAAAAAGTTTCACCCTTTTGGTTTCTATAAGGCCCGGGATCGATTATAAGCATGAAATAAAGTGCGAATACACATCGAAGAAGTTGAGGAATACTCACATTGATCGGTTGAGCGACGCAGCAAGCAACGAAACTCAAAAATCTGCTCATGGACAGTCACGGCAGTGAGCTGCGCGCAGCTCACTGTTTTGGCCTTCGTTTGGTTCCTTCGTCAAGCTCCAAGCTTCGTCGAACGGTTCCCGGCTCATGGGTGGACTTCTCTATCACCTTCGCATATCTCGTAGTGTGCTAGCACTTGCGATTTTTGCCACAAAACCCAACTCTATGATTCCCACTGTCACGATTTTGGAACAAAAGTGAAGCTTTTGAGCCCCTTGGGCGTGAAGAGAGGAGAGAAAAAGAGAAGAGAAAAATGTGTTGTTGGTTTCCAAATTTGTGTAATATATACCACATTTGAATTTCAAATGAATTTCATTTGAATTTGGCTTTTAAAGTCAAACATTAAAGCCCCAACCACTCACATCACTTCAATCCATCAGTTGTCAAGTCACATCACTCAAAGTGACAAGTGATTTGACGCTTGATGCGACTAGCGATTTGACACTTGATTTGACGTGCCGCACTCGAATTCGAAATGCGAATGCGCTCGTAAATAATCTCAGGCTCGGGTTCGCTAATTCTAAATTAAAAAATTTTCCGTTGCGTCGTAATTTTGCATCGTAATTAAATGATTACGCCTAGCAAGTCACTATTCACGTCGCTAACGAATTAATTCTAAATTAATTCGTTCGCCCGAATTAAAATCTAATTTTAATTCCGCGTCGAAATCCAATTTCTTTTAATATATCGAATATATTAATTTCTCGATAAATTCCAAATTAACCGTTATCTCTCTTAATGATATTTTATCCCAGATAAAATATCTCCGTAATTAATCCCAGATTAATTTTCTCTCTCTTCTAATTAATCCCAGATTAATATAGAGTGCGAGTTTTACGTCATCGGTGAATCTTTGGGAAGCGACCCATGAGATCCCCGGATATATTGGCAGTAAATTCGGTCATCGGACTATCCGAACACGTAAGTACCAAGTACTACGTTTATACCGATTTACAATACAAGGTTGGCCTCTAGCAAAGCGCCATGCCTACCCAATTCACCGGAAATATCCTAACAAGAATAAGGATCTATATCAAGCGTAATATACCGTAGTATTGCATATTTCTGTCCAGCATCGGATGATCACGTGCTAGGCCTAGGGCTGGAAATGTGTCTGCCCCATACGAAGCACATATCGGATGTCTAGTAACCAGTCTCTATATCGGATAACTATGACCAAGTCATATTATCCCGATGGCTGCAGCACTTAAGAGAACCAGTACCGTATCCTACGTGACCATCATCTCCATATGACTGGAGTGACACTTCCATCTTGACATCACACCCAACACACTTCGATTCTCGATATACCCAGAATTGGCGTACACAGAAACCGGTTAAAGCCCTGGACGACCTAAACCAAAGTATATTGATTGTCGTATGCATTAGCGGTGAAAGTCTCAGGTTAAGACCAAATACACCTACCCTGATTTCGGACTTCCATAGACACATAGTCATACTACCAATGGAATTCCGAGGGGGTCTATCCAGAGCGAAGCTGTTTCCCATACTATCGGTGAAACACAACCTCCTATTACACTTGCATGAGTATCCTATACCCAAATATATGAGAACTATGCCGTTGTGCCCTCACAACGCGCACAAGTGTAATACTAGTCTTTTACGCATTTATTGATGTCCAATCTCGACAATGCTCTGACTAGGGATATTTAATTATTCTGCCTTCGTGGACTGATACTGTCTCATATCATTCTCAATCCAGGCACTAATCATAGGGACCTCTCATCATTTATACATCTAGGTGATCTAATCACAAATGATAAGAGTGCAATCTCCTTTGTCACATAGTTAATTTGTACAACAACACCATGATCTGTACAAATAGTGACGCTATGGGTCATAATTGTCCAACAATCTCCCACTTGGCCTATAGCCAGTCACTCGACTGTCTAACACCCGAACTATGTACGGTTGGCTCAAACTGCTGAGAAAAGGTTTTCGTCAGCGGATTTTCATGATTATCGTCTGATGTGATTTATACGATCATCACATCACCACGATGTATGATCCATATGAATCAGATGATTACCAGAGTATTTATCTGGATCGTTGATGAGACCATTAATTCTTTAGCATGTGCTGAAGCCTAGCTCAGCTGCTAAAAGAACTATATCTAATCTAATTAGATTTTTACGACCCCAGAAGGCTTCTATTGCTGCCTAAACAGTATCTTGCTTGGAAGATTCCCAGCTCACTGTACCGTTATTCAAACTGTATAGTACCATTTTCATCGGTTGGGAAACTTGCAGTAGTGATCCCAGTCACTTCAAGTTCTCATTCTCCAAAGTTTAAGACATCATCCATAGATCTCTAAGATACTAATGGATGTTCTTAAAATCAATCCAGTGACTATCACTTGGATTGGACCGTTTGTGAATCATATGCTCAAAGCGTATGAGACACCAGGTCGCGTACATTTTTCAATGTACGGTTCTCGGAGAGTTTCATGAAAGCCAAGCTTTCACCGATAGTTTTATAGGAATATCATTTCCAAGAAATGAATTATTATCATTATTTATAGGACAGTCACTGTCAGTGCACTCGCACTAACCTCCTTATATACACAAGAATCATTTCGTTTTGAATTAAACCATAAACCATTATGATTACATCAAAACGATAATTCCAAGAACCTATGCTTGTTTCAATCCAAACATGGATCGACTAACCTGCAAACCTTGTTTGTTAGTTATAGTACGAAAAAATCGTCAGGATGTTGTAAACATCCTCCAAAAGGTTTCCTTTTCAGGAAAGCGATTTTCCCGTAATGCTGTCATATTTCATAAATGAAACATGCAGCACGAGCAAGCATTATCCAAATGGATTTACCATGGCAACAGGTAAAAGGTTGAATCGAAATCAACATAATGTTGATAACGATACCTTTCCGCTAAAAGCCTAGCTTTATACGTTGGTACGTTGCCATCCATGTATGTCTTCCTTGAAGACTTATATAGTACCAGTAGGCACAATGCCTTGCGGTACATCAACTAGTATCCAAACATAGTTGATATACATGAAATCCATTTCGGATTCATGACAATTTGCCAGATAGGGAGTCGATACCTTGTATCACTTCCTTATACGTAGTCAGTTGGTATACCTCAATAAAATTTATATCTTTACGAGGTGAGATCAGAAACCCATACCCCATGTTGTTTTCTGACTCTCTCTGACTACGCGGTTCTTGTGTATTCGAAGATTAATGGTAATAGTTTCATCCCTGATGAACTATTTGTGTTCCATTAAGGAATGGGTGCCATGAATAGTATTACTCCGATTTTCATCAAGTTTTACTGTCCTCCCACTTACCACTGCATATCGGTATTCCTATTAGGAAAACCGCATGGTGAGCAACAATCTAATTGTTCTCTCGTGAGTTGTATAAGTACAATACTTATGGTATCCCTAGGATAACCTACAATTGGCACTTATCCAATTTGGGTTTTAGTTTGGTATCATCCAAACATATGCCTTGCATACCCAAATTCCAGGAATGAGAAACCCGGTTTCTTTCCTGTTCATATCTAATATGATATCTGTCAAATAAATTATAATGGAACCTTATTCAAAATAAGTTCTGCACTGTTAATGCTTATCTATTGAAGGAAATGGTAGCTCAGAGTGACTCATGATTAACCTTAATCATGTCTAACATAATTCGGTTACTCAGTTGGGACACACCGTCAAATTGACGTGTTCCAAGAGGAGTCCTCATTTGAAAGAATACTATACTCTTTCAAGTATACGAGAAACTTATTGCTTAAGTATTTTCCATTACGGTCTTACCGTGACGGTATAATAATGTAGCCGATCTGTTTGTCTATTTCGTGTTGAAACTTAAAAGTTTCTGATTTGTGTTCTTGAAAAGAAACACATAACCATAACGCGATGCCACATCCGTATAGATCACGAAATATTCATATCCATATCTAGCCTAGCTAGACATGGGCCCACTTGCTTCACTATGGACTAGGGCTAACAGTTCGGTGGCATTTACACTTTTACCAAGTAAATAGTGTTTCAGGTACTTTGCCCAATAAACTAGATTCGTAGACTTTATTTGAATGGAATCAAATTAGTCCGAGTACCCACTCGTCAAAAGTCCGGATATACGAGTCTCGTTTCATTGTGTCCCAGACAACAATGCCACAATAAAGTTTCTTCTGATCAAATCAGTTTGAGCTGTTTGTTTGTCATGTTATATATTTGTGATTTTATTTATATTCTAAATATAATTCTGTTATTCACATCTAATGTGTTTATCTCAATATCATCTTTATATAATAAAACACTTTAGTGTTCTAGAATATAAAGGTTCACCCGCAGCGGGTTAAACACTGATATAGAGATAATGTATCTAGTCAAACTAGTTACATTATAACAGTTTCCAAATTTAGGTACAC
Organism: Zanthoxylum bungeanum; assembly: GCA_019454045.1. Taxonomy (NCBI): domain Eukaryota; kingdom Viridiplantae; phylum Streptophyta; class Magnoliopsida; order Sapindales; family Rutaceae; genus Zanthoxylum; species Zanthoxylum bungeanum. The sequence continues at coordinate 6,949 of SKCR01028740.1, read as the reverse complement.
ACCCGGAGGTAGTTCCTAAACTTAGGTATCTACGGTTAAAACTGCGACTTACGTCCCGTTTCCAATTCGCAGATAAATCTCTATTGAAGTCAGTATCCTGTTCAAAACTGATTCTGAACATCAATACATATATTTTATGTATCACACTAAGTATTTAAAATCTAATTTCAATACTAGTAATGAACATAATGTTGACAAACATATTTGAAGTCAGAGCCTTGCTCGTCTTCAATTCCTTAATGTCTGCTTTGTCCAAACGGCAGTCACGCTTCCGCGATTCTGTTTGCCACATTAAGGCAGACATTTTAGGATATGTCCTTTTTTCTTCCCAGAAGATTATAATGATTTTGCCTTTGCCCTTTTCAACATTCCAGAGGCCTTTGGCCAAGCCATGGTTTCTAGAATATCGAAGTAAAGTACGCTTTGCGCTACTTGCCTAATTGTAAGTTTGACTTTATCTCCTTGAGAATAGTCATTAATTCTCCAAGAATTAACTATTTCAATTTAGTACTTCTAAAATCTAAACATAGATTTATGAAGATCCTTCAATTTCATTATCATACTATAAGGATCTAATCCTTAGTTCTGATTCATAAATTAAGGAGTCTACTGCGACAAGCTTAATGGATTAGGCACTTAAGTTGTCATCACATAAATCTTCCAAAGATTATTCTCTACTATTTGCTTAACTCCGCGCTTAGGCTTAATAGGTTATTTTATCAAATAAAGTAACTTTATTAGATTCCAGGACCATCCTGAAATTTAATTCCCAATTTGAAAATTAAAACATTTAATTACATTTTCCCTAGGATTATGAATTAAACGTCAATCTTTCAATTTAATCTTGATTTTAATAGTCCAACTATTTAATCAACGATTACGGTACTAATAAATATAATGATTATTATAGTCCAACTATTTAATCAACTATACTTTATTAAATCATATATTGATTATTATAATCCAATTATATAATCAAATATAAATGAATAGTTTGAATATAGTCCAACTATTTATAAAACAACAATTTAAATATTAGTCCAACTAACATTTAATTGATTTGACGAATGATATTTGATTTGAGCGCATATGGCGAGTAATTGAACGAATATTGCGAATTCAATTCTTGCCTCCCACTATTTTTTCGGCGAGCCTCTAACCTCTGTCGATTACTCGGGAAACCGTGTTTCCTAGTGGGCTAGGATCCCGTTAAATATCACACAATCTCGACTTTGGCCAACAAATTGTATGATAATTAACTAGGTAGATCTCTAAGATCGATTGGATCCAATCCAATTCCTAGATCCGGTAGGGGGACATCCAAGCCCGAAACACATATCTTATATATGCCAATACATCCAATGTATTACCTAACATTTTTCCTCTGAATCAACTAAGCCTTGGCTTTGGCACAACAAACTTAGTGATCCCAGTCAAGCGCGACCCATTGACCATGGAAAGCTTCGTAATCAATGTCGATGGACAAGAAGTGGTCTTGACTTTGGCCAACAAACCAAAACTTGGACAAGACACTGACATAGAACAAAGCATTCGTGATTCAAACACATCTTCGACAGACAAAGGCCTTGACTTTGGCCAACAAACCATTGCCGTCTTAGATCTTGAGTGAGAATCACTCAATGGAAGGAAAATCGCTTAATATTTAGCGATGGTTTTTCTGTTGGAGTTTCTATAGGTCCCAAGATCAAAACTCAAGCATGATACACAAGTGAATACAACGACGAAAGTTGCAGAATACTTACATCGAGCGGTTGAGTGACGATTTGGGCAACAAAAAACGAAATCTGCCTTGACAGTGGACTGTACATAGTTAATTTGTACAACAACACCATGATATGTACAAATAGTGACGCTATGAGTCATATTATCCAACAATCTCCCACTTGGCACATAGCCAGTCACTCGAGTGTCTAACACCCGAACTATATAAGGTTCGTTCAAATTGCTGAGAAAAGATTTTCGTCAGCGGATTTGCATGATTATCGTCTGACGCGATTTACACGATCATCACATCGCCATGATGTATGATCCGAACGAATCAGATGAATATCGAAGTATATATCTGGATCGTCGATGAGACCATTAATTCTTTAGCCTGTGCTGACGCCTAGCTCAGCCGCTAACAGAACTATATCTAATCTAATTAGATTTATTATCGATCCAAATGGCTTCTATTGCTGCCTCAGTTGCAGCAATAATCCGCATTTGTTGTTTATTCGGCAATAGTATCTTGCTTGGAAGATTTCAACCTCACTGTACCGTTATACTATTGTATAATACCTTTGTTACGACTTATAGTCGTTATCAGGAAAGCCAAGCTTTCACCGATTATTTTATGGGAATATCATTTCCAAGAAATGACATATTATCATTATCTTACATGACATTCATGTCAGTGCACTCCCACTAACCCTTTTATATACACAATAATCATTTCGTTTTGAATTAAATCATACTCCATTATGATTACATCAAAACAACAATTCCTAGAACCTATGCTTGCTTCAATCCAAACATGGATCGAATAACCTGCAAACCTTGTTTGCTTGTTATGGTACGACAAAACCAACAGGATGTTATAAACATCCTCCGAAAGGTTTCCTTTTCAGGAAAGCGATTTTCCGTTAAGCTGTCATATTTCATAAATGAAATACACAGCTTTAGCAAGCATTATCCAAATGGATTTACAATGGCAACAGGTAAAAGGTTTCGTCGGAATCAACACAATGTTGATAACTCTACCTTTTCTTTATAAGCCTAGCTTAGTACGTTGGTATGTTGCCTTCCATGTATGTCTTCCTTGAAGACTTATAAAGTACCAATAGGCACAATGTCTTATGGTACATCAACTAGTATCCAAACTTGTTGATATACATGGAATCCATTTCGGACTCATGACACTTTGTCATAATAGGGAGTCGATACCTTGTATCACTACCTCATACGTAATCAGTTGGTATACCTTAAAAGATTAACATCTTTATGAGGTGAGATCAGAAACCCATACCCCAGGTTGTTTTCTGACTCTCTCCGATCTACGCGGTTCTTGTGTATTCGAAGATTAATGGAATAGTTTCATCCTTGATGAACTATTTATGTTCCATTAGGAATAGGTGCCTTGAATAGTATTACTCCAATTTCATCGAGTTTTACTATCCTCCCACTTACCACTGCATGTCTGTATTCCTCTCAGGAAAACTGCATGGTGAGCAACAATCTAATTATTCTCTGGTGAGATGTATAATACAATACTTATGGTATCCCTAGGATAGCCTACAATTGACACTTATCCAATTTGGGTTTTAGTTTGGTATCATCCAAACATATGCCTAGCATCCCAAATGGTCAGGAATGAGAAACCCGGTTTCTTTCCCGTTCATATCTAATATGTAATCTGTCAAACAGATTATTATGGAACCTTATTCTAAATAAGTTCTTACACTGTTTATCTGTATCCGTTGAAGGAAATGGTAGCTCAGAGCGACTTTGATTAATCTTATCATGTCTAACAAAATTCAATTTATCCAGTTCGGACACACCGTCACTTTGACGTGTTCCGGGAGGAGTCCTCATTTGAAAGAATACTATACTCTTTCAAGTATATAAGAAACTTATTGCTTAAGTATTTTCCATTACGGTCTTACCGTGACGATATAATACTATAGTCGATCTATTTGTCTATTTCGTGTCGAAACTCTAAAAGTTTCCGATTTGTGTTCTTCAAAAGAAAACACAACCATTACGCGATGCCACATCTGTATAGGTCACGAATATTCATATCCATATCTAGCCTAGCTAGACATGGGCCCACTTGCTTCATTATGAACTAGGGCTTATAGATCGGTGGCATTTACACTTTTACCAAGTAAATAGTGTTTTAGGCATATTGCCCAATAAACTAGATTCGTAGACTTTATTTGATTGGAATCAAAACAGTCCGAGTACCCACTCTTCAAAGTGTGGATATACGAGTCTTGTTCGATTGTGTCCCAGACAACAATGCCATAATTAGTTTCTTCTGATCAAATCACTTTGAGCTATTTGTTTGTCATTATATATATTTGAGATTTATTTATATTCAAAATATAAATTCTGTTATTCACATCTAATGTGTTTATCTCAATATCATCCTTATATAATAAAACACTTTAGTGTTCTAAAATATAAAGGTTCACCCGCAGTGGGTTAAACACTGATAAAGAGATAATGTATCTAGTCAAACTAGTTACATTATAACAGTTCTCTAATCCTTCTCATAGCAGATTCTGAACATCAATATATATATTTATTATGTACCATATTAAGTATCTAAAAAATCCAATTTTAATACTAGTAATGAACATAATTTTGACAAACATATTTGAAGTCAGAGCCTTGCTCGTCTTCAATTCCTTCATGTGTGCTTTGTCCAAACGACAGTCACGCTTCGCGATTCCGTTTGCCACAATTGTGCAGACATTTTGGGATATGTCATTTATCTTCCAAGAAGACTATAATGATTTTGCCTTTGTCATTTTCAATATTCCGGTTGCCTTTGACCAAGCTTCAGGTTTCTAGAATATTGAAGTAAGGTGTGCCTTGCACTACTTGCCTAATTGCAAATTTTGACTTTGTCTCCTTGAGAATAGTCTTTAATTCTCCAAGAATTATTTATTGCAATTTTAAAAGTACTTCCAAGATCTAATATTTGAATATCCTTCAATTTCAATATCATACTTTAAGAATCTAATCCTTAGTTCTGATAAAGAAATTAAGGAGTCTATATGACAAGTATTATGGATTAAGCACTAAAGTTATCATTACATGAATATTCTAAATATCATGTTCCACTTATCTGCTTAACTCCGATTTTCAGGCATATTTTATCAAATAAAATAACTATTATTTTTCCAGGACCATCCTGAAATTATTCCCAATTTGAAAATTAAAGTCGTTTAAATACATTTTCACCCAGGATTATGTCTTAAACACTAATCTTTCATTTATATCTTGATTCTAATAGTCCAACTATTTAATCAACGATTTGTGGTACTATTTATTATAATGATTATAATAGTCCAACTATATAATCAAATATAATCTAATTAATTAACCTCAATTACATTGATTACTATAATCCAATTATAAAATCAACTGTAAACCGAAATTAATTAATTCAAATATATTGATTAATATAATCCAATTATATATAATCAACTATAATACAGTCCAACTGTTAAATAAAACAACAATTTAAATATTAGTCCAACTAACATTTAATTTAACGACGAAATAATTTAAATGAGCGCGTATGGCGAGTAATTGAACGAGTATTGCAAATTCAATTCTTGCCTCCCACTATTTTTCGGCGAGCCTCTAACCCTCTGTCGAGTACTCGGGAAACCGTGTTTCCTAGTGGGCTAAGATCCCGTTAAATATCACACAATCTTGACTTTGGCCAACAAATTGTATGATAATTAACTAGGTAGATCTCTAAGATCAATTGGATCCAATCCAATTCCTAGATCCAGTAGGTGGACTTCCAAATCCTAAACATATATCTTATATATGCCAATACATCCAATGTATTACCTAACCTTTTTCCTCTGAATCAACTAGGCCTTGGCTTTGGCACAACAAACCTAATGATCCCAGTCAAGCGCGACCCATTGACCATGGAAAGCTTCGTAATCAATGTCGATGGACAAGAAGTGGTCTTGACTTTGGCCAACAAACCACAACTTGGACATGACACTGACATGTAACAAAGCCTTCGTGATTCAAACACATCTTCGACAGACAAAGGCCTTGACTTTGGCCAACAACCAATGCCGTCTTAGATCTTGAGTGAGAATCACTCAATGGAAGGAATGAACGCTTATATTTAGCGAGGGTTTTTTCGCGTGCAAATTGGCTACCAATTTATTATTCTTGTTAAGGTCTCATCATCATACACCCTTAAACATGCATTCTAAATACATAATAAAGCGTATATAAAAATAATAATGATATACGGATGGATACTTTACACATTGATCCTAGATCAAATCTCTCCGATCTCTTTCCCGCTAGCACAAATATTTCTTCTACCTGTTACACTACACTTCTAAAGAAACCTCATTTGTATTGAGGGGAATAGGTGAGAAGAGAATACAAAGAATAGGAGGTGATAAGGCTGGACACGCAGGTCCAATTAATAATCAAATTATTACAACAACAATTTCTAAAATTGCCCCACCCATCTAATATCCATCCGATATACATTATTCATGCATCACAACCATGTATTCACTCAAGCATGTTATCAATCAATCTAATCCAATTAATTAATCTTGATAATTAGTGATCATCCAATGTTCAAACAACATTTGATTTTGTTCGAGTCAAACTCGTTTTTTGCGAATAAGTACTTAAAGTACGAATTCCCGAATTAAATTAAACTACACAATTAAATCCAATTCAATTTGTATTTAATTCTAATTCACTATTTAATTCCAAATTAAATAACACACTTTAATAATAAACCTTTTTCGACTTAAATTCCAAATTTAATCGCAATGGGTCTCAAAGCCCGATTAATATCCAATATTAATTTAATTAAAGTCTAATGGGCTTTTAATTAATTTCTTAAGGCGTGGACTTTTGGTCAACTCGAGTCAAAACGAATAACCAAAATCCATTCCGGGAGTTACCCCATAAGCCTATAAATTAATCTTGGCCCATTAGGCCCAATTAAACTTTAAAGGTCCATTAAGTCGCATTTGGGCTTTATGGATGCGGTTTTTGGCCCAATTGGATCCAACCAATTTTGCCTAAACCAAACTTTGTACAACAAAGCCCAATAAGCCCAATAACAACAATTCAAGCTCAATTTCCAAAATTTGTCCAATTAATTAAATTACACAAATCCAATTTCGTATTTAATTACCTAAAGTGTATATCATGGTTA